>JPJW01000789.1:0-14812 GCA_000750755.1 Pseudogymnoascus sp. VKM F-4513 (FW-928)
GGTTGGATGTCGTGGTAAGTGGGGATTTGGTTTGTGTGTCGGGCGGTGATGGTGCTGAGGAGGGTTGAGAGGTAGGTGCCCATTTTGCTGGTTGTGTTTGGTTTGGTTGTGGTGAGAGTTGGTGAGATGCTTGTGGGGTTCGAGGACGAGGCTGTCGTGACTGCTGTGAGAGCGGGAGAGTGAATCTCAAGACGATATATCCTCGGGGTACGAATCCAATGCAGAGTAATTTTGTGGTATTCGGTCCAGTATTTATTTCCTCTCTTTTCGATATGAGAAATACGGAATCTTCGTGAGAGTTCTTATTGTGAGAAAATATTCGCGACAAAAGTATAAAAATCGACAAATAAACAAAACAAAGTAAATAAACCTGTCATACGGCAAAATCAAATTATATCTTTACGAAAACTAGCCCTCTCATAAGAGGGCATCTAGGTCCAGAATAACCTCTATCTATACCACCTACCGCCCCCTCTCTACGCGCCCCCATCCCCAACAGCCGCCGAGCCCCTAAACCTCAAACCCGTCCCCTCCCTTCCCGGTACCACGTCCCCACCTCGCCATCTACCTACCGCTAACCTACCTACATACCTAACCAACGCTCCCCAAATCTGTCTCATTGTTGGCGCTACCCTCCGCTGTCGTTTGCTATTGGTCCCACGGGCACGGGTAGAGAGTTCGGCGGTTAGGCTGTTGTGGCGCGGTTGCAGCGGGTAGCCGCGTTGGATGTTGGATCATGTGGTTTGTGCGTTGGGCGGGGTAGGTAGGACACGCCGGGTTGCGAGAATTGGGGGGATGGAGGGAGGGGTAATAAGATAGAGATGGGGGCGGGATTATTTTGCTTGTGGTGGGGATTTTCATATTGTGGCTTTGATGATGTGATGCGTAAGATGATGCTGTTCTGCGAGCGACGTGTGTTGGTGCCCCGATTACAGTACCACAACACCCACCATAATCATCATGATTCAGACGAAAGTTTCGAGAGCACGAGACAAGAAATCTCCATTTTAAATATGGACTAGAAAAAGTATCCCATCGCCTGATCGAGGCACCCGAGCACGTCTATATAACGTCTGGTATCTATCACACCGTTCCTCGTACGTAGAGTAATAAAACCCCACCAACGGCAACCACCCAACCCATCAATCCTACGGGAAAAAAACACACATCCCAACGCCAGTCATTAATCCCACACGCCAAACGTCACCACCCCTATGGCATAAGCGTTCTAAAACGCACCGCCGCCGCCATACCCTCCATTTCCCCTGGGCCTCTGCGAATTAGAGCTCTGCGACCTGCCAATATCCTCCGCATTCCACGAGCCTTGTGTATTGCTCCTCGGCTGCGGCGCAAAGTACTCCGTCGAGGCATTCGGGGCCGCAGCAGGGATATACCCGCCACCGCTGCCGTTGCGCGAGTTCACAGAGTAGCCTCCTGGACCTGGCGACCGGGGGTTGTTGAACTGGCCACCGCCTGCGTATCCCGGCGATGCGAGGGCCGGACTGCGCAGACCGGCTGCGTCGCCGTAGGGCGCAGCGCCTGGACGGAGGGAGCCAGTGGGTGATTTGATGGAGGCGCCTTGGCCTTGGTATGCGGGTGGGACGGTAGGGATGGGCGGTTCGGCGGATCGTTCAATGCCCGAATGTGACCTCACAACACCACCGGCGGCGAATTCCTGGGCTGTCATGCCGCTGGGGCCGAGGGCGTCGGGGCTGATTCCGGCGGCTTTGAGTTCGATCTGGTAAGCGGCGTCCTCGCGGTCCATGGCCTCCTGCTTGGCGCGGAAGGCTTTGGCTTCACGCTTGCCCTGGCTGCGCTTGCGGCAGCAGGAGAAGAGGCATAGACCTGCAATTAGGAACGCGGCACCACCGGCGGAGGCGTAGATGGCAGTCTTGGAAGAGGAGGGGAGGGCGTTGAATTTGTCGCTGATGGTTGGCTTTGCAGGGGGCTTGATGTCAAGCAGGAGGAGATGCTGGGTGGAGTTTCCGCTGAGTGGGGTTAGAATTGCGCCGAGGTCATCATGGATGGAAAGTTAACTTACGGGATAGATTGAATGCTCTCAAAGCTTCCGGACCGGTCACCATACTTGTATGCCTTTGCACCAGTGCCGAAATCTTCGATGTCGACGCTCTTCACGTACATGTGGAATGGCGCCTCGTCAAAGTTGGTTTTACCGCCCGCCCACTCAACGACACCCGGCTTGTTATTATCTTCGTCACCACCCGCCCAGACGCCGAGTTGGACCGTCATAGGTGTCTGGGGGTAGTTCTTGCCACCGAGGGCATCTTCGTACTTGAGAGTGCGGACATTCTCGGTGTCAACAAAGAAGTCTATTTGTTTCTCAGTCCAGAGAAGCGTGTAGTTGTGGAACTCCTCCATGGGATTGTTGACAGGGTGCCAGAACGCCCTGTCGAAGGATGTCTGGTTTCCCTTGCCGAAGTAGTTGGATTGAACGTGAGTTTGGTTGCCACCAATTAATTCCCAATCCACCTCGTCGAGATCCTTGGAAAGCAGGACAATCGAGGAGACAATTCCCTGTCCCTTGGCAGCCTTCATATGGACTTCGACTCTTCCGAACATGATAGTGAATTGCGATTTGAGAGTGGGCGACTCCTTCTGTGCGTTGATGGGAAGAAGAGCGCCATCTTTCTGGTATCGGACATGGCCTGCTTCTATATTCCACGTCGAGCCGTTGGATTCCTGGGTAAAGTCGAAGTTGTATCTCATCGAAAGCGCAGGCTCTTCGGGGCAATCCTTCTTCGTAGGATCGCAGTCTGTTTGTGTTTGTGCTGTCGCGAGGCCGAGGAGAGTGACGAGGGAGAGGCCCACAAGGCCACGTAGATTGGATAACATGGCGGATAGAGTGTGTGGTGATTGATCGTGGTGGTATCGGTCAACCGAGATAGATTATTGAGAGAGTGTGTTATGTATGTGCTGATGTCGTAGCTTCGAGATGTTTGGCTTCGGTTCTTGCGGTATCAAACACGCATTGAAGCAGAAATAAAAACGAGGGTATATTGCTTAAAGAGCGAAGGAAGAAAGCAGCATGTGGTTCAGAGAGTGGTTCAGAGATCAACTCCTATGTGTGTCTGTGGATTGCGCAGTGTTGTCGCATGTGAACGAGGTGTCGCGATATTCGTCTGATCTGTATATCGACGACGAAGGTGCGAGAGCGAAAGGTCAAAAGTGAAGGAGCGTGTTTGTTTGACCGGAAGTCATTATCTGTCAAGGGAAGGGCTGAGGTGAGGGTTGAGAAGGGTAGAAAGGGTACTGTAAGATCTCAAACGGGGCAAGCTGAGGTTCGAAACGGGTCTGAGGGAGGAGCGGAGAGGGGGGCGCTGGGCACTATCTGGGCGGTATCGAGTAGGGTGGGACAGGGTAGGATAGGGTGGGATGGGGGTATCATGAATTACCCAAAGTGGTAAGTAAGTGGTATCTTGGGATGACGCCAAACCCGGACCCCCAGGGTCATTGGGAAGGATCCGAAGAGGAAGTGGCCAATGGGAGGGCAGATGTTCCTGACGTACCCGAGATTAAGGGGACCTTTGGCTGGCATTAAGTCACTTTTAGTGGCTTTTAGCGGCTTTTAGTGGATTTTGGCGGCACTGACGGCCATTTGACAGCCATTTGCATGGTTACTTGCTGAATTTGGGTTAGCGTTCAACGGTATGGCGTCCTCCCTAAATGACACCAAGGGACACCAAAGACACACCAAGACACACCAAGAGGGGACAACCAGCAGTCCGTCTGCAGTATACGAGACACGCTTGCTGGTGGGCTCTGGTGGGGTTGCAATATACCAGTGTAATATATACGAGGCGATCATCGCGATTTAATGGAGCAGCGTTATTTACAGCGTCATTTTTAGTTTGTACAAGTGTTCGATGTGGCGCAAAAATAAGGTTGCAAGAGATCTTAATGTGGGGATATGCTGTGCCACAACCCTAGCCCATTAACCAAGTAGGACACGCATATTACAAGCAACCATCAATTTCTGATACAATTCGGTGATTATATCAAGAGGCTTTACTTCAATTATTGTTGCTGTAATCACTGCTGTTACTCACGGCCTCTTCATGCTTTTGAACGGCACAAGGGCCATTGCTAACGCTAACTCACAACTCCGCCCTGCCAACCCGCTCCCTGCCAAACACCAGTAAATGCTCCATCATAAGATCCACGCTGACCGCCCCTGCGCCTTCCTTCACGGCTTTGCCTTCTTCCGGACCATCCCAGCACCAAGAACATTGACTTCGGGAGCTTGTGTCGGAGCCTCAGCAGGGACCCCTCCATCCTCACCAGCCCGCCTCTTCTTCCTCACAAGCCCAACATTCAGCGTCGTGACCGTATCGCGACCCGGCAAGTTCCTCGCCTCAAAAGCCCGCGTGCCAACGACTGTAGTTCCCCAGCCGAGCGTCTCAACGGGTGAACCTCCCAAGACCTCCCCGGTCCACCGTTTGGTGGCTTCGCACGCCAGGTCAAGATTCGCAAAGTCGAGGGATAAGAGGAGTTCGTGGAAGCGATGATAGTCCTTCTCCTCGAGCACAACCTGCCCTCTGCTGTCGGCTGGCCATATGTAGTACGGTGTTCTCTCCGGCTTTGAAGGTCGACTGTCACGGTTGATTTCCTTGACTCGGGGTTTCCGCGGCACGATAGGTCCAGTGAGAGTGGGATTCTTCTTCTCCTTCCGGCGTCTCGTACGGGACGGAGACCTCGTATCGGCTTTGCGAGCTTCCTCGGTCTGACTCAGCTTCCTAGACAGTCGCTGCGATTTGACAGGACTATCGTCTTGCTCCGTGAAACTGCTTGTGAAGCTCGTCTGATTCGTCAAAGCCTGGCTGCTGGCCGTATCCTCCGTTTCCGATGTAGGAGTCGGCGCAAAGACAACCCATATAAATCCCACGAGACGGCCCGCACTGCACTCTTGGCGGAAAGCCATCATCTCCCAAAACATATCCAAGTTCTTCACACTCTTCCACTGCCCATTATCCTTGCCCTGAGATCCAGAAAGCTCGTCGTCCAACTCGTCAAGATACCTTGACTTTGGATCGTCTGGGAAGTGAGGGATCAGGCACCGAGGAGGCGCATCAGGGTAAAGCGCAATCTCTCGTAGTGGATGACCAACTGTCCATGTCTTCGCCTCCGCGTGTCCTGGTGGTAGGAATGCCCTCGTCTCATATGTATCCAATCCCGGAACCGTCAAGTATCCATGAATGTTATGCCATCCTCCGTCTTTCTCGTTGGCTAGTACCGGGTTCAAGACCCGGCACCACCATTTCACCAATCCTCTATCATCCAAGACATGCTTCCCTTTATTATCGATGCTTCTAGCAAATAGATATTGGTCCTGCGCCCGAGCGAACAGCGAAACGATAGTTTGGATGCCAGGCCTCCTGCGTCGCTCCACCAGGTATGACAAGAATGCCGAGCTGATCTCCTTCAGAGGTGATGGGCTGCCTTTAGGCAGGTTCAGTAAGTGTAGATAACCGCTGGAATCGGCTTTCGATACGAATAGCGTGGTGGAGTGTGTAGTCGAATAAATGAGGACTTCGATCGCATAGACGAGTACTTCGCCAGCTGAGCCAGAAGTGGCCTTGCCATTGGAATTTATCGATACCGACAGAAAATGACTCTCGCAGTATGTTTTGTTGGGTCGTTTGCCAGGGGGAGCAGAGTAGATCGCTGAAGTGGACGTTGGTGGCGTGGATAGATGGTATACTTTGAAGCTTGTGTCCTTTGGCAGCGCTTCACCCAGCAATTGCTCCAGCGACTTCTTCCCATCCTTCCCTCCAGAAACTAAGCCATTATGCGCCGCCATAAGTATAGCAATAAACCAAAAATAACCTCATACTCCTAAGAAACTGCTTGAAATAAACCTCTCTTTGTCCTGTACGGGGGCAGTTGGAGCTCACCCCAGATAAGATCGGTCGGGCCAAAGTGACGCGCCGCGGCGGCCGCCCCGTCCCAAAACGGCCTAGCGCCAATTCAAACTCCAGAATTTCGACATCCACCAATTCCACACCCTCATCAACCAGGAACGACCGCCCCAAACAACCCACCGAGTGCGCCCCCTTCCACCACACAATGGCCACCAAAGCGCCCCTCCGCTCCCTCCAGGCGATTGCCCAGCGCCCTTCCATCTGCAGCGCCTGCTCGCCCCTGTCCCTCGCGGCACGTGTCGCCCCTGCACAAGCATCGAAGAAGCTGTTCTCCTCGAGCGCCGCACGCGCGGAGGAGCTGAGCGAGAGGCCGAGATGGTCGTATACGCCCGAGAAGATGAAGGCGCCGTTCCACCCGCGTGTCAAGGACCCGAAGATGGCGTTTTCGGTCAATGAGGACCCGGCGCTGCTGGATGCTATGTACACCAAGTTTTTGGGGATGGGTGGGGAGAATGCGCTCACGGATGAGGTCAAGTGGCTTGCGGTCACGCATAAGAGTTTTGATCAGGGGAGGAGAGGGTTTAATGATAAGCTGGCTTTCTTGGGTATGTGGTGTCTTTCATGGGACTGGTGGTGGTCTGCGCGGATGGGAGAATAAGGACTGACTATGTTTATAGGGAAGCGAATTCTTGTGCTTGAGGGCACGCAGGTGCTGCTTACATCCCAGGCACCGCCTCCTCCATCGACAGATACTTATAACCGCGAACCCTTCAACCACCCATCCCTCGAGGCCCTTCCCAAGGTTCAGGCAATTGACCTTGGTGATGTGCTGTCCAAGCAGAGAGTTGGACAACTCGCACGCTCATACGGCATCGACCAAGTCACAAGGTGGAAGCCGAGAAACGTATGTTCTTCACAATAACCCCCCTACGATCTTGAATAAACCCGATCTAACCCTTAATAGCCGCTGAGATTGGGAGCATCTGGTGTTGATGTCGTCCTGACAACATCCGTGTACGCTATTATCGGAGCGCTGGCGTTACAGAAGGGCGGAGAATTCGCCGGCCAGGTCGCGAGGGAGAAGGTCCTGAAGCCCTTGGGTCTGTTATAAGGTGGAGCGGCTGTGTATTATACATTTTATGAGCATTTATTGGCGTCTGGATGTTCGAGTATTGTAAATTAGAATATAGATATACTGTATGTTCAAAAGATTTGGAGCAACTCTAGGCAACGACAGCAGTATCAAACGTGACTCTGTTGAACTGCGTGATCTATATTTGCGCCAGAAGGGCGCTTTTTACCACCTTAAACGCCTTCGCTATGCCCGTTTATAACCATATGCAATAACTTCAGACTCCGCACGGCCATCAGCGAGCCTCACAAGCTCCGATAACCTGTGCTGTAATATCCTTAAAGATCGGGCACAGCGAGCATTTTGGATACTTCGCAACTAACTGTCCAGCCTCCTTAGTCTCAGCGTTTGGATTTGGCACATCTGTGCCCTCCATAGCCTGGCCATTGACTAACGTGCCAGCTGGATACGACGGCGTCCTACCAGCCTCCACCAGCATGACAAATTGGGGATCGATTGGAACACTCCCGAGGAATTTAACCCCAAACTCCTGCGCCATAATTTCACCGCCTCCGGAACTGAATACGTTGGTGCATTCCGAGCAGCTGGGACACACAAACCCGCTCATATTCTCCACCACGCCAATGACGTTGATAGCTGTCTTGACGCAGAAATTCAGCTCCTTCTTCACATCTGCTGTGGCCACAGCTTGTGGAGTCGTGACTACAACAGCACCCTTGACTTGTCCCGGCGCCGCATTCTTCAGCAGCGTCTCTGCCAGGCTTATGTGCTCGTCTGAAGTTCCGGGTGGCGTGTCAATCAAGAGGTAGTCAACCTCGCCCCACAGCACATCGCTCAAGAACTGGCGTACCATAGCCGTCTTCTTTGGCCCTCTCCATACAACTGCATCACCTCGTTCTCTGAGCAGGAAGCCAAGGCTCATACATCGTAGCTCGCCGATGCCGGCTTCAGGGTCCGCGGCGTGGACTGGGACTGGTACCCATCCGCCCGGGGCTTGTGTGACTTTCGCGGACTCGATACCAAATAGTCGGGGTATAGATGGACCGGTAAGATCGATATCGAGGACGCCGACTGAGTGTCCGGCGAGGGAGAGGGAGAGCGCAAGTTGTGTCGTGATTGAGGATTTGCCGACCCCTCCTTTGCCTGAGAGGACCTGGGCGCACAGCAGATTAGCGGGGTTCATGGGTCGCAACAAAATAACTTACAAGGACAATATTTTTTATCCTATCGAGAGACATTGTGTAATATACCGCAGTCTCGACAGCAATACTCTGTTTATATTATTTGATGTTTCAGTCATATCATGGTGATCCATAGAAATAAATTTGGAGACCCTGGGGTTTATGTTATCGCTACCTTGCTACAGATTAGCAAGCAACAGACGGCGCCCCGGCCCCACTTGATCGGCACCACGTTTTTGCGGCTTCCGCAGGTTCCGGAGCTGCAACCCTGCATCATCGACGTAGGTAGACGCGCATCCCGCCGCCCCCAAAATCTCGATCTAGGTAACTACCCCAGCCGTCGTGGTTTTGGCCACTCGAGCAACAATTCACAAGCTCGGGACACGATGAAAGTCGCGTTGACTTTGAGCCGCAATGGATGATCCCTGGGGCTCGCCTTGGGCAGATGAGACGCCAGGGACAGCTAAGAAATTAGATGAGGCGAGGCCGAAGCCGATTGTGATAGCTACGGAAAAGCAGCTCCCGTTCGACTCTGGGCCAAGATCACCTTGGGATGATGATGACGACGAGGGAAATTGGACGGCGAATCTTGATCATGTAGTCCAGCCGAAACAAAACCTACAAAGAGAAGAGAGGGGGCAGACTTTTGACGACCCTTGGGCACAGCTAGATGTTCACGCAGATGACAGATCATCGCCGGATTTAACACACCAAGCTTTAGAGCCAGCTACAAACCTCGATGCGGACTTATACCGACCCCAAGAGGATCTTGGAGAGGTTACAGACAGCAGTCCTCCACAAGCGGAGCGCGAGCTTAAGTCCTCCGAGGGATCTGCCCAACCTGAAGCACCCCCATTTCAAGACGGCGACAAGAAAAGCCTCATTGCTGAATCCCCAGCACACGAAAAGTCCGATGCCCACCCACAGCCCCCGGTTCCAGAAATTCCGGAAAAGGATGCGCCCCCGTCTTCTCGGCCGTCGTCATCACTCTCGGGGCGTAGCCACCAGCAAGAAGCGACCCATGATTCTCCGCAGACGACTCCTGACAAGGAACCACAGACTACTCCCTCTGAAACTAAGGACACATCAAAGGTCAAGGAATTAGTCCAGCTATTTGACGGCTTAGCTGTGGAATCTCCCGGCACCCCGGAGCGCCGCAGCAATGAAGATCTACCATTGGCTTCACCAAAACCAACCCCCGAAGATCCTTCTCCCGCAGAAACGGAGGACGAGTTTGGCGATTTTGAAGATGGGGTTTCTTTTGTCAGTGCTGGTGCAAAGTCTGAAGAGGCAGAGATATCGGCAGACGCTCCAACTACCCTGCAACCTACGGAGCAACCTATCATTTCACGGCCTGAAGAGCGAAGGACTTTCGAACGTGGGTCGGTGAAATTTGATATCGACAAGTCTATCGTAGATCGTCTCTACTCCGATAAAGAGACATCGCCAGAGACTACGAACTATGGGCCGTCAAATATTGACAACCCGGCCGACTCGCTTTTAACCGTCGAGCAGCGAAAGGTGTGGTACCGAATTTCTCGATATGGGACAATGCGAAAGCATAACTCTGGGGACGATGATACCTATGTTAGAATGGGCTGGCAGCATTCCAAGGTTCGAGATAAGACACTTGATATTGTGCACAAGTGGATGGCGGAGGGTCGCCTAGGTACCGGCATGTCACTTGGTGAAGTTGGGCGGGTCGAAGCCATGTTCAGCTGGGGAAAACCTGGACAATCTCCAAATAAGGAGGCCCTGCACGTAGCCCGCAAAGCCTCACAATCGAGCAAAGTGAAGCAGCCACCTTTGCACACTTCGCCCCCCCGACAGTCTGCACACGATGCCAAGCCTACTCACAGACGGAAAAAGAGCTCCGTGAGCTCTATCAAGAGCATCGTAAGCTCGCCAGTGGAACCGAACCCGCGTTTCAGTTGGGGCACTGCGCAAGCTGCGTCTCCCGATCCTGCTACGACCATTACCTCAGCATCCAGCGAGTCTCATCCCGAGAGCTTCCGTCGAGAGCCGGTTATAGCTCCGATCTCGAAGGCGCTCGAATCTCCCGGCCCTGTGCCTGTTGCCATAGAGCCACTGGAACCCAATCCAGCTGTGGTGCCCGCATTGGAGCAGCAGAAAGGAAGTATTTCAAAGGCAAAGGACGACGATGACGAATGGGGCGAGATGGTAGCATCTCCCGCCACCCCAAATTTTCCAGGCATCTCTAGCTTTCCATCTCCAAGCCAAAGCAATGCGCCTTCAAATACGATACCAGGCTTCAGCGACGTCGGTATGAGCAACAACCATGCCAAGAAGCACTTTCGAAATGTTTCACTCGGAAATCAAACTACCGCCTCAGTTCCTCCTAAACCTTTTGACATGGACGCTTTCGTTCCAAAAGCATCCAATAGATCAAGTCTTGGGGACCTGTCCAAGCTGACATCTCACTCCGACGACCCCTGGGCCAGCGCAGACTTCTCCTTCTTTGAGTCTCCGAGTACTGCGCCAACGAGCGTTCCGACGTCCAAGCCGCCGCCGTATACCTCAAAACCGCCTCCATTTGCGATGAAAGCTACTCCTGTGGCACCCAAGGATGTTCCAGTACTGGCTAAGCCCATGTCACCACAAACTCCACCAGCTCCGTCTGCTGGCCGAAAGTCGAAGACGGAATTGGAGCAGGATAAGCTCGTTAGAGATATCATTAACGGTCTACCGGACTTCTCATATATGCTTCGTTGATGCGGTGGAGACCTAATAAAGTATCTCTGGAGTTGAAAGAGCAGCTCCAAGGGGGATATACCCGGTGCTTAAGAAATGATGAACATATGTAACATACTACCAAACCGATTTATATAACAGAATATACCCTACATATACTTATAGGCATTCCTCATGTTCCTCGCGAGATGTCTCTTACTACCCCCAATGGCGAGCATCGTCACGTTGCAGGCGATGCATAAACTTAGGGGCCCATCATCTTGATAAGTATTAATTGAGGCTCTAATGTCCACGTATCCTCGGCCGGCTAGGCAATACAAGTGTTCCTATGTGCAAACTCCGTAGCAACCCAACCACTGCTAAACCATTATACATCCAACGCCCCTAAAAGTTGATTGCCTATTCCCTTTTTTACTTCCCAATCTCACCCCAGAATGGTGGAGCGGATAGCGATTCACGGTCCAATGGTGTATATCGTCCGCGGCCTCGAATCCATCGGGCTAACCGCGACCTTCCAGCCACGCAGAAACCGCTTCGGCGTTCTTGTACGCCCGCTCGCGAGGTCCAAGACCTCAGTACACGCTGGCCCAGCATCGGCGCTGCTGAACTGGTAAATTCACACTCATGAGCTCCGCTAAGCCCCAAGGCACCTTGGAACCATTTCGTATCTTCCCTTCGCTCGACACGCGCTTAGGATGACTTGAGTGCATCTCAGCCATCCCACTGCTATCGATACCGCGCTCTTTTCCATCTGTCATAGCATAGCACCCCTAATCCAACAACCACGCCCTCCTCTTCTCCTCCTTCCTCGCCTTCCTCTTCTGCTTAAACTGCTTCACCTCACTCTTACTCAGCTTCTTCCCACTCCTCTCCGCCTTCAAGCTGCGTCCATCATGGCTATTCGCCGCGGCATCAACATCAAAAAACGCATTCATCTGCCGCTTACTCTTATTCTCGTCGTTGAAATTCTCCGGCGTCAGCTCCGCCGCCTGCCACCGGCCCGTAAACCTATTGAACGCCCCCGTCGCCGCATACGCTGCTGTCGGGTCGACCGCGAGAGCGTTTGTGGCTGCGGGTGCTGTTTCTGCGGGCTGCGCGTACCACGCCGTCTCGTCGTAGTCCCCGTGGATCGCTGGGTCATATCCACCGGCCGCAGGCCGCGGGGGCGCTTCCTCTGGTATGGGCGCCGGCGCGTCAACGCCGGGTACTACAGCAGGTGTTGCTATGGCGTCGGGGACGCGCGGGTTCTCCCATTGTGTCGCTTGGGTGAAGCGGTTGTAGAAGTAGAATGAGGCTGCTGTGGCGTCCCAGACTGGCGCCCAGCCGTCGTCTTCTTCCTCTTGCGCTGGGGGCTCCTCGTCGGGGAGGGGGGGTTCTTCGTCGGGGAGAGGAGGCGCGGAGGTGTCTTCGGGTTCTTTTCCCTTGCGCGACTTTGCGCCTGCTGTGGGCTCTTCTGGTAACTCGGTCTCAGGCTGCGGTTGTTCTGAGCTGGAAGTGGCGTTATGTTCGGTCAGCTCCACTGAGGGAACGTCATGCTCCGCGCCCTCTGCGACGTCCGGTTTATCGTGGGTGTCAGAAGTAGGAGAAGCCATGTCTAGAGTATCCCGTAGTGATTAGTTGTCGCATATAGAAGCAATAACAGGCGCGGGGAGCAGATCGTTGCACTTTGAAGCAAACAAATTAGCTCTCGTTCTTGCGCCGACGATCACCCAAACTGACAGAACGCCCCTAAATTCGTGTCTCACGATAAGCGATAAGCGATCCCCAGCAGCCCAAAAAACAATCAGAACCCACCACAAAAAAACCCCACCAAAACGACCAACCACCCCGCGAAACAGTCCCCTCATACCTCCCCCAGCGTCCCTTGTTCCTTTTTCTCCCCCGAACAAAATAACTCCCCCTACATATATACGCAATGGCGCCCACCCTCTCCGAAGACGAAACCGACGACCTCATCTACTTTGCACGCGCGGGCGAGCTCGGCGATCTCCGCGAGGCGCTCGAGGGGTTGTGCAAGCGCGAGGGGTGCAATGTCGATGAGGTGCTGGCTGTAGCCGTGGATGGGGAGTCGGGGAATGGGGTGTTGCATATGGCGGCTGCGAATGGGCATAGTGGTTCGTCTTCCTCCCCTGCTCTTTGTGTCCCTTTTGCGCCGTCAAGCGGCGCGGGGTTGGAGTGGATGTATAGGGAGAGGATTGAGAATGCAGCTAACGAGTTCGAACAGAAATACTCAAATACTTACTTACTACCCTTACGCCCGAATCACCTTCGCTATCTACCCTCCTCAACACCCGCAATAAAGCCGGCAACACCGCTCTCCACTGGGCAGCGCTGAACGGCCATCTGGCCGCGGTCCAGGTCCTCGTCGAGGCAGGAGCAGACCCATACATACAGAATGGGGTTGGCCACGACGCCATCTACGAAGCGGAGGTGAACGACCGCAAAGAGGCGGTGGAGTGGATGTTGAAGGAGGGTGGTGAAGGGTTGGAGGAACTTGCTGGGGCTATGGATGGGGAGGGGGAGGGAGAGGATGTGGAGGAGAGTGCGGAGGGGAGTGCGGAGGGTGTGGAGGGGCTGAAGGAGGCGGTTGAGGGGTTGAATGTTGGGAAGGGGAAGGGAAAGGAGGAGGCGTAGAGGGTGGGTGCGGTCTTGGGGCGAGGGGAGTTTATGGCGTTAAAAGAGCAGGCATTATGAGGCGACGCATAAGAATTTACGTATATACATCTCTTGTTGGGTTTTCGGCGAGTGTGCTGTATTAGGCGTGGTTTACGGAAGTGCATGTCTAGAGGGGTGGGGTCGAAGTGCACGCAGTGCACGCAGTTCATCACTCGACACGAATCAAGCTCCTTTAAACTTCAACTTCAATTTTAAGCTATATGCCAGAGAAGATTAGACAAAAAGCCAGGACAGCAAGGTACAGCAAAGTACAGCAAAGTCAAACTAGAGCAAAAAAGAACAAAAAGCAGCAGCAGAGCAACATACAATTGCATCCCCAAGATCAGATCCGGATCAAAAAGCAAAAAACGCCCGCCTTGGTATACCCAAACCCCAACAAAAACGCCAGACAATATATACCACCCAGATTATTCCAACCCGCAACAGACAGATGACACACTACTCATCACCGCCAGCACTCCCACTCTCCCACACCGACCACCCCTCCTCAGCCTTCTCCAATGGCTCTAGCAGCGCCGCCGACTGAGGCGCCAGCACCTCAGCCATAAGCTCCTCCGCAGCAGCCACGACGTTGACCTCTTCCTTCGCCTCCTCCTCCACAACCTTCTCTTCCACGACCTCCTCCTCCACCACAACACTAGAGCTGAAGTCAAACTCCGGCGCGCTCAACGGCGACGGCCCAAGCTCGACAATGTCATCCGCCGGCACGATAACCTCGCCCGCCGCCTCCTCGGTGTAGAGATCTCCAATCGGCACTTCGCCCAACACCTGTCTGTCCACCTCGATCTCGCTCTCTTCCCTCTTGCGGCGTCCAAGACGTGTCTTCACCTCAGCACCCTGAGCAGGGACCTGCTGTGGTCGTGGAGCAGCGCCCTCGTCCTCAACAGGGGGCACGTTCTCCTTCCCCTTCCCTTCGTTGTGCGGGCGCGACGCGCTCTCCTCGTCACTGCTGATATCAAGCGTGTATGTGCTGTGCTCCATAAGGTTCGTAAGAGTTTCCTCCTGGGTGTCCTCGTGGATTGTGAATTCCCAGCTCGGCTTGTATGCTTGCTTCGCCAGCGGCGGGAGTGTAGGGCGCGAGAGGGGGGTTGTGCTGCTGAGTGCTGTGGCGAGGGAGAATGGGAGGGATGAGGATGACGAGGAAGAGAAGTTGGGTGGGTCGACGCGGGTGAAGCCTCCTGAGCCAGTCTTGCGGCGGTTTAGAAGACCGATTCGTTTCCTTGTTGGTGAACGACCGGCTGGGGTCGAGAGGGCGGGGTGGGAGGAGGTTT
>JPJW01000790.1:0-10520 GCA_000750755.1 Pseudogymnoascus sp. VKM F-4513 (FW-928)
CTTCCACTGCTTATATCGTGCTTACCACCATCTGCACGTACATACGCTGTACAGTACGTACGCTGCAGACGCCGCTCCCTCCCTGCGCGCCACGCGCGTGCGTTCAGCTGACGCCTACCGTACGTGCGTGGCCGGTTCGTTCCTCTCAGACAGGGCAGGGTGTGGGCGTGGATGATAGCGCGCTGCCTGCAACGTCTTTTTGGGGGGGTTCTGGATGTTGTATGTTGTGCAGAGTTAGTTGGCGCTACGGCGTCTGGTTGTTTGTTAGCGTGATGGGTTGATGGGTTGATGGGTGATGATGGGTGGTGAGTGATATTTTTGGGCTGTGGCGGGTGGGTGCTATATATAGAAATGGGATTTGATAGGTCGGCGGTTGCGAGATGAGAGGTGAGAGGTGAGAGGTGAGAGACTTGATGGGTGAGTACGACTGTTTCTCACTGTGCGTAGATGGAGCTTATTTTTATTTTACTATTTTACATGAGAGTAGGAAGGATGATTGGTATGTACGTACAATCGCTGGTAAGCTTCCCACGCCTCCTGGTGCCATGATGTACTGTACGTACGTGGGCGACGATGAAGTTGTGGGAGACGTCGAAGAAGACGCATATATATTCTAGGCCACGACCAAGATCAGAGCCAATTTTGATCCAAATAGAAATCTGCTGGAACCGACTACTTTAGATGGGGGCAATCGGACGTTGCCACAGACAGCTCAAGTCGAAGTTTGTCATTGGACACGGCCGAGGCCGTTGGAAGAGTGCCCCCCGGCCGAGCTTCTGTCGTCGTTGGTATGCTGTCACCGTCGCTGTGCTGCTGTTGTTGTTTCCGTGTTCCTGTCGTCGTCAGTGTACTGCTACTGTACCGTGACCGTCGCTATAGAATCTTCGCCGTGTAGCTTTCGAGCAGCCAGTCCATTCTTGAGGGTGTTTACTCGGAACGCGACGGATCTATTGCCTCGATGCTTTCAAGGCCAGCGCTTGCGAAGGGGTTTTGTGGGGTTTCAAACTCGAGCTCATCGCTGTCATAGTCATCGTCGTCCATTGCTCTCACGAGTGTTAGTAGATTAGACAACAACTTGAATGTGCTTCGTCTTACCGAAGAAAGACGTGTCTCGAAGACAGCGTGGAAAGCACCGAAACGTGTGATGAGATGAGAGTTTGAAGATGTAGAGGAGTAAAAACTCATGGAGGGGGGGCGGCCTTCAGCCATTTTGTTGTGGTGCACCTGTGCCATGTTGATTGAAGAGAGAAAGAGCGATGTCGAGGTGAGGTGAGGTGAGGTGGATTTATATTTATTGCTAAAATCCGGTATAGAAGGGACCACAAGTAGCAGGCGCCAGGGGACTAGAGAAATCCCTTGGACCCTATGGTAGTTTTGAGTGTGGTGGTAATTGATAATAAAATAAGGGTATTTTTAATCACTTAGAAATATAATCATCGGGATGGAATTTTTAATAATTCAGTCGTTCACAATAGCCAACACCCCAACAATGGCTGTGCATGACAATAGAGACTACAGTAAATTCGACCCAAGCATAGGCTGCCAACCACCCATAGTCATAATTCATATATCATGATGGTCTCCCAATGAGCAGATTGTTGGGCGTCAAAACGTAGTCATGCACATTCCCTCTCCACACACTTAAGCACCCACGAAATATCAAAAATCGAATCAAACCAAGAAATCTAAACAACTTCAATCGCATATATTAACACCCCAGCTATGCAAGTTGTGTACTCATACTACTGAGCATGCCATTGGCCAGCCAGGTTAAAACCTCCTCTCCCCTCCCCCGCCAAAATATAAAACCCTCACACCCCATGCCCCATCGAAATATGATGTCCCAGACTTCTACTCCACCCAACATTAAATGAAAACGACCCCTCAAATCGAGAGGTCGATGCAAAATGGTAATCCCCGCCCTATTAAAACGCCTAATGCTGCCAGTAAGGTCCAGCATCTGTCACCCCAAGCTTCAAACATTAACCCACCCAAGCCCACCAACCCATCTCCTCCTCCCCGCACACATAAGACACTGCCTCTGCTCCCCCAAATTCGACACCGCGCACTGGTGACACACCTGCCTCCTGCACTGCGAGCACGCGAACCCCTCGCCGCCGCCGCCGCTTCCACCGCCATACATATCAACATCGATGTCCATCTCCATCGAATCGCCATCGCCATTCACCAGCACCGTATCGCAGTCCTCGCAGCTCAATCCGTGGCAGTACGACGGCGCTGAGAGGGTTGCTGAGGTGGCGCTGGAGTCGCGACGCGCGGGGAGGGTCCAGAAGGAGTGGAGCGAGGATTGCTGTGCCGGTGGGGGGGACATGGACATTGTTGGTTCCTGGGGGTAGACGGGTTCGGGCTGTCGTTGCTTTTGGGCGGAGAAGAGGAGGTTGAGTGTGTTTTCTGGGGGAGGGGTTAGTTGGTGCTTCAAGACTGACTGAGCGAGCCGACCAGGGGGGGGAGGGAACAAACCGTGGATCTGGTCCTCGGAAGGACGGTTGTCGCGGACGCGCTTCCTGGTGCGGCTGGAGAGGTGGAGGGGGGTGATTTCATGCCCGAATTGGGTTGTGTAGGGCGCGGTGGCCATGGTTTGCGATTGTGTTGGGCTTGGGGACATGGAGTAGCTCGGGCTCGACATCTCGGAGTCGGAGCGCTTGCGTTTGAGGAGCATTTTGATTGAGTGAGGGTTTGTTGAATTGAGTGGGATTGAGTAGTAAGAAGATGCGAGGTAATATACTGATGTATCGGTATACTTTTTTGTATATTATGTGTTTGTTATTATGGGTTGTTGGAATTGATGCGTAAGGAGGTCGAGGTTGAAAGAGGTGGCTGGAGGAGCGCGGATGCGTGGATCATAGACCGCGTAAAGTGCCTCTTGCGAAGACGCGACTGGGACTAACACCAGAACTGGAAAAGGCCTGGGCGCGCTGCTGATACGCGGGGTTATCGGTTATCGCTGATAACAGAACCCCATCATCGCGCCTTGTCAGCCTCGTGGAGCACCCCAAGTTCGTACGAATACGTAACTCCCCATAGAAAGACAATATTGAAGATCACTTCGGACAATCATACCACATTCATCATATAGGAAGGTGCTGCGAAAAATGTCTACCAGAGCTGCGAGCCATGCAGGCTCTTGGTATTCCTCAGCTCCGGCCACACTGTCGAGTGAGCTCGACGGCTGGCTGGCTCAGGTCCCTGACAGCATCGATGGCAACAAGCTACCTGTTCCAGGTGCGAGAGTGATCATTGCTCCGTGAGTATTGACGATGTTCACATATAGTACGGCCATTCTAATTCAGGCCCAGTCATGCCGGATACTCATATTCCGGCCCTGCTGCTGCTTGGGCGTACAAGTCCCTAGACCTTTCAAAGGCCAAACGCATCTTTCTCTTGGGCCCGTCCCACACCATGTATCTGTCTGGCTGTGCGATATCCTCACAGGAATATTATGCTACGCCACTGGGCAACCTCAAACTTGACCAGTCGACTATTAAAGAGCTCCAAGGAGCCGCCAAGTTTGATGCGTGGAAGGCGAAATCCGAGGAAGCTGAGCACAGCCTCGAGATGCACCTTCCTTATATCTACAAGGTCCTTGCAAACACCTTCAAATCTCCCGACGAATTCCCTCTTCTCATTCCTGTTCTCGTCGGTGCCACATCTGGACCGACCGAGAAAAGTTACGGCCAGGTTTTCGCTCCTTACCTCGCTGATCCAACGTCGGTTTTCGTGGTGAGCTCAGACTTCTGCCACTGGGGCGAAAGGTTCCAGTACACGTACTACCTCCCAGCATCACCTTCTGCACACTCCGAAGGGTACGACCTCAGTCGGCGCGATAAGACGCCTACAAACCCTATGATCCATGAAAGTATTGGCCGGATAGACAAGCTGGCTATGGACGCCATTGAGCAAGGGAAACACCAGGGCTTCCTGGACAACCTGAAGGATACAGGAAACACCGTATGTGGGCGTCATCCCATTGGGGTTGTCATGGCGGCGTTAGAGATTCTTGAACAAGAGGGGAAGATCTCTGCTGAAAATGGCGGGCGATTTAAGTTTGTTCGGTATGAGCGCAGCAGCGACGTGAAAGATATCAAGGACTCATCAGTCAGCTACGCATCTGCCGTAGCCATCCTTTGATGGCCCACGATACGTATCCCTAGAGATAGAAGGAATTATTAATTTGCCCATTGAAGTACGCTGAGGCCCTGTTTTCTTGTTAATTGTGTAGAAGTTGAAAAGTCTAAGCCCCCATTATGGATTATGGAACATTTACGCCGTGGTGGGGGACAGTCCTGGGCAAATCCCCGCTAGAAGCCTTCGACCCACCCCAGACAAGTTCGTCCCGCACAGACCAAGCGCAAGCGCACGGACCATTTTGTTTATCACTGGAATTTATCTTCATTGCCTCTTGTCGAACTTTTTTGCTGTCGAGGTACCAAGTAATATCGGCGCCATGGACGTCCACCGCTGTCGCTTCGTGCCATATTCTCCCTCAACAATCAATGCGGTAGCATTCTCTCATTCGCATATTGGCAGAACAAATAAATCCGACACCCTACGACTTGCGATAGGACGAGCCAACGGTGACATCGAGATCTGGAACCCGTTAAATGGCGCCTGGTTCCAAGAGACGATTCTGCGAGGCGGACAAGACCGCAGCGTAGACGGACTGGCCTGGGTTCAGGATCCAGATGAAGAAGATCATGATGGAAAAATTATACCAGGAAAACTTCGACTCTTCAGCATTGGCTACACTACAACGGTGACGGAATGGGACCTTGAGCGCCTGCAGCCGCTGCGCCAATCGAGCGGCAACCACGGCGAGATTTGGTGCCTGGCCGCACAGCCGCAATTGGCCCCGGGTCAGCAACAGGCAAACGGAGCTTCAGAGGCTTGGAAGGGCCAGAACTTGATCACTGGATGCACGGATGGTGCTCTCGTGCTCTACTCTACGGCCGATGACGACCTTAAGCTGCAGCGTGTTCTTGTTCGGCCATCTGCGAAGAAGGCAAAGATTATAAGCGTCAACTTCCAGGACCGCAACATTGTGGTTGCTGGGTGCACAGATAGCACAATCAGAGTTTATGATAGCCGGAATGGGTCGTCGATCAGAAGCATATCACTTGGTACTGGGCCGTTGGGCGGACCTAAGGAGATCATAGTCTGGGCAGTCAAGTGCCTGCCGAATGGGAATATTGTGTCTGGAGACTCTACCGGAGAACTACGGATATGGGATGGAAAGACTTATACTTTGATCCAACGCATCAAGAGCCACCGACAGGATATTCTCAGTCTGGCAACGAGTGTAGATGGATCGACGGTATTCAGCGGAGGCATGGATAGAAGGACTGTCGTTTACAAGCAGGCGGGAGGCCCGAAATCCCGTTGGGCAGAAGTCAGCCATAAACGACTCCACAACCATGATGTCAAAACTATGACATCCTTTGAGGGACGCGGGATGAGCTTTGTCGTATCTGGAGGTATGTCTTTGCACCCTATTGGCCAATTTTTACAAAATACTAATGCTCATCAGGACCTGATGCGACACCAATCGTGCTCCCCCTCCGAGAATTCGGCGCGGAGAACCAGCGTATGCTGCCATACCTCCCCCAAGATCCGATAGTGCAGAGCGTGCCAGCGAAGAGACTCTTGATGAGTTGGTGGGACCGCGAGGTTCACATCTGGCGCGTGAGCAAGCTTACGCAAGCCAACGAGAATGCTGAATCCGACAGCGAATCCGAGGAGCGCCACCGCAGCCGGAAACTAGTGGCTAAGGTCATTATTAAGGGAGAAGCTAACATCAATTCTGCCTCTGTGGCGGCACACGGTGGTCTTCTCGCGCTATCCACGAACAGTGAAGTCAAACTCTTCCAACTGAGATCGCGGGGTGGGAGCCAAGGAGACGCTTTGAGAGTATCAAAGCTGGATCTCTCTGAAAAGCTGTCCCGCGGTGGGGCACGACTTGTTCAGTTTTCTCCGGATGGCCAATGGCTAGTAATTGTGAGAAGAGACAACCGCATTGTTGCCACGCGTATCGTGGGTGACGTTGTAAAGTCGCCGTCTACTGTCAGGGCCTTACCGTCTCCCGCAAAGCTCTCACGACTAGACAGGAAGGTGGACAAGGCCACCAGGTTTGGTGGTCTTGGAGACTACGAGAGGAATATCAATCGCATCGCATTCTCTTCGGACGGCCGCATTCTGGCAGTTAGCGACCTAGCTGGATACATCGATACCTGGCTGTTGAAGGACGACGGTGAACAGACTGGAACTGACTCGGATGATATATCAGAGAATGACGCGTCTCCAGAATCATCATCGGACGAATCAGAAGACGAAGATGAGGGCAAGTCGATTACGTTAAGGGGACAATCCTGGACGCGTAACCCATCCACATCCTCTCTTCCCAAGCTTCCTGCGGCCGCTGTGGTGTTATCCTTCCGACCATGTGCTGCATCGATAGCGCCAGCGACGGAAGATCGTCTGTTAGTGGTGACGGCAACATCTGCAGTTTTTGAGTTTGAGACCAAGAGTGGCAAACTCACCGCCTGGTCGAGGAGCAACCCAACCACAAAATTTCCCGAGGAATTCAAGGGTCTGCGGGACCAGGCGATGGGGTGCTTCTGGGATGTATCCGACTCCAAAGAGAGACTATGGCTGTATGGCAGCATGTGGATGTTCATGTTTGACCTCTCGCGAGACTTCCCACCCGAGATGGAAGCGAACGCTCAACGCAAGAGGAAGCACTTGCACATCACCGGCCAGGATAACCCGCGCAAGGGCACATCCGGTGCGGGAAGTAAGATCCCTGACGAGCAGCTCACAACGGGTATGTCACGAAAAATGCAGCGGGTCATCCACGAGGACGACACCAGTAGCGTACGTGAGATCAGTCTACGGAACCACCAGGGCATCCTAGACGACGACGAGGATGACGACGAGGAGCGGATGGATTTTAGCAGGGGCGGCGAGGGGGTGGGGGCCGCACAGGGCAAGTTGCGTCGCGGCGGGGACGCGGAAGGCGCACAGGCGGGCGAGCTTACGGAGGACGGCGACGAGGAGAACAACTCAAATCACCCGCCGCACTGGTGGCATACGTACAAATACCGACCCATTATGGGGATAGTAGCCCTAGGTGGTGGCGAGGCTCCCGCGACGACAGGTGGACACGCCAGCAGTAGCAGTAGCGGTAGCCTGGAGATTGCGCTGGTGGAGCGGCCAGAGTGGGAGCTGGAGTTGCCACCGCGGTACTACGGGGACCAGGAGTGGGAGAAGCGTGACCTGTGAGAGGGAAGTGTCCTGCTCTGCTGGCTTTGGTTGGTGTTGTGTTGTTTGTAGAGTATGTATGTGGAATGTGGAGTCGGGGATGGGATGGGATAGGATGGATGCACACATAGCTAGAGTTTTTTTCATACGAATACAATACTCTACGGGGATAGATACCCATTCAAAGGATTTCACCCACACTCACCACGATGATAATGATAGTTAAGATTATATTGTCTAGAATTAACGAGTTTCATAATTAGAGAATTAGAGAAGGTACTACTCTACATAGTCTACCATAGTACGTGGCCAAGAGACTCGAGATTACTATACTACTCCGTATCCTACTCTGTATGGTATAGAAAGTAAGAAAAGACATACTCGAGTAGCCGGGGGGGGATGATTCTGCCCCGTTGACCCCCCTACCCTCCTACGCCCCTGTGCTCCCTTTGGTCAATTTTTGTATGGCTGCGTGTAACTGCGCGTACCCATTTTAACGTTTTGTCCACTCTGACCAATCAGAATGCACATTTATGGTGGTTATTCGTGGCTATTCCTGTTGCAGTCTAGCGTGTTGTGGCTACTCGCAGTTGTTAGCAGTTATATGTGGTGAAATGTGGTGGCGGCCCTATAATCCAGGCAGACATGTACTAGTGTGGTGTGAAGCGTCGTCAGCTCTCCACGCCAGCACTTTCGCCCTCACCAGGCAAAAGAGACCTTCGAGCCCCATATTACCACCAAACTCCGAATTCCACCACCACCACCCCAACACAACCACCCTCAAACGATTAAAACTCTTTCTGTTGCACTTCTTGTATTGTCAAATATACACTTTATAGGACTATGCGACGCTTCTCACGGTAGAGTTATCATTCTACGACAAAAAAAGACGGCGTTCGCTGCTTGTTCTATAATTGTACCCGCGACCCTGCCGGCTGTACGTACTTCCTGCGACGACCGAAAGTGGCGATTCGAAGGCTGGCTGTGCTGGTGCTGCGGTCCACCTAACATCCACCACCTCCTCCACCACGCGATATCACGACTCACACCCTCCGCACCCTGCGCATCTCGACCATAGACCCCGATAACTCACCAACGACCCAACTTCAAACTCCCCTATTAATCCGTCCGACAAAACCATCATCATAGGGAAACACCAGCCACGACACGACGACAGGCGATACCTTACCGGCGAGGTCGAGTCCGCGGATACCCTCCACATCTGCCTGCACCTCATGGCGGACTCGAATTGGCCTCCGGGGCCTGGCGGAGCGGCGCCGACACAGGAGTACGACGAGGCATGGGCGAAGGACCTGCGTGTGCAATTCGAGCAGCTGCTGCGCACGAAGCGATTAAATGAGCTCGATCGCTCGCGGTCGCGCAATGGTTCGCCGAGCCCGAGGGAGCGAGCGTCGTCATCAGACTTGCGCGGGGACGTAGGCTCCAGCTCGCGACCGATGCGACCGACGACGTCGAGCTCGTCGGCGACGGGGCAGACGCCGCCGTCGTACTCGTCGCTGCGGCGGCTGCCGAAGCTGCCGTCGCCGCCGAACGATGCGCAGTCTCAGAAATTCCGAAACTTACTACTTACCCTGTCGGCTATGCCGACCAACTACGAGAACCCGGGCTTGCTGGATGAAGCATTGCTGGCGCTGCCGCTGGATAGGATATACGGCGAGGCACAGGAGGAGAGCGAAGTGCTGCAGGCTCAGGCAGAGAGTATGGGCGATGGAAGGAAGCCGGAATGGGGGTACCAGGATTGCGTCATCAGGGCATTGTTAAGGTATGATGAACCATTCCATGATGATGACAAGTACGTCGACTAACTGTAATCCAGATGGTTCAAGCGATCGTTCTTCACATGGGTGAACAACCCAGCATGCCCAGTGTGCATGTCGCCGACAGTGGCACAAGGAATGGCCCGACCAACCCCCGACGAGGCTGCATGCGGGGCACTCCGCGTCGAGTTATACCGCTGCTCCGCAGGCGACTGCGGAGCCTACGAGCGCTTCCCCCGGTACAGCGACGTATGGCGACTGATGCAGACCCGTCGCGGCCGCTGCGGCGAATGGGCCAACTGCTTCAGCATGCTCTGCCGCGCGGTGGGCGGGCGCGTCCGCTGGGTCTGGAATGCCGAAGACCACGTCTGGACGGAGGTGTACTCTGAGATGCAGAAGCGCTGGGTCCACGTCGACGCCTGCGAAGAGTCCTGGGACAACCCCCGCCTCTACACCGACGGGTGGGGCAAGAAGATCTCATACTGCATCGGCTTCTCCGCCGACGGCGTCACCGACGTCACACGCCGCTACGTGCGCAAGGCCGAGCACGCCGAGCTCCGCAGCCGCTGCCCCGAAGAAGTGCTCCTCTACATCCTCAACGAGATCCGCACACTCCGCCGCGCCAACCTACCCAAGGAAGAGCGCTTCCGCCTCGAGAAAGAAGACAGTCGCGAGGACCGCGAGCTGCGCGGCTACGTCGTCACCTCCATCGCGCAGTCCGTCCGCGTCAACGTCCCGGACATGGTACCCGAACCCTCCTCCCTCGCACCTAATCCCCCAAACGCGCCTAACCCGCCGTCGAGGACGTCGAGCGATGACCAGAAGCTGCCTGCTGAGCAGCCGGCGGGGAGGCAGAGCGGGAACGAGGAGTGGACGCGCGCGAGGGGCGAGGCGGGGCCGAGGAATAATGGTAATCTGCCTCGGGATCCGACGTATTGAGGGGGTGGACTTGGATTCTTGGGGTTGGGGGTACACATATTGGTTGTGTAGCTCTATACTATACTATATCCATCCACTGTGCCGTGACGGGTGGGATATGCAGCCGCGCCCGGTGGGGGGGGCACTATGTGCCTACCCTGCCGGACATACGCGGCTGCAACATGCGTTATGAAAGTTGTCTCGCATGATGACAGCGCATTAGTCCGCTGTCGTTCACGATACCATACCACACCACGCTTGGGAAGGAACACATAACATTTTATCACATCACATCACGACACACACACACAAATACTCATCCGCTGTATATAGCGCCTAGCGGATGTTGATTCATCATCAACATCATCATCAGCAACAGCTGCGTCTCATTTATCGTCATCATCATCTCAAGCATTTACACGCAGGGTTCGTCCTAGGAAAGTTTCAAAGGGGGTCAACAAGAGGAGAGGGTCGGGTCGGGGGAAGGGACGGCGTTATTGTTTTTTTGTAATCCTTATTCATGTTTTGGGATTTTTTTTTTATATCTTG
>JPJW01000796.1:0-11013 GCA_000750755.1 Pseudogymnoascus sp. VKM F-4513 (FW-928)
GGTGGAGGGGTTGTGATAGTCGAAGTACAGTGGGGTTCGGCGAGGCTGAGATGATCGTCGAAAGGAAGCACTCCTCTCAGCGCAGGAGATTTGCAATAAGGAGTTTGCCAAGAGGTTGGAAACTCGACCATGACTCGGCTCATTTGCTATTTGTTGGTAGAGGTGATTTCGTTTGCGCTTTCCGTACGTCCTTTTTCATCGTGCCGAGTTGCGGAGGATGCTCACTACTGATTTCGCACCATATTACTCAGTCGTCCACTAATATCTGGAAATGGAAGAGTCTCGATTTTTTCCCTGTTGCATATTGGCAAACACCGAAAACATCCAGGTACACCAGGCACGGCCCTCACGTGATCCGGTAGTTATAGAACTAAAAAGTGGTGCGATACTTACTACGGTATGTTTGGATCGTTGACACGCCACGTTTGACAGCGCTGTAGGATCAACAGTTGCGCGCCTGTCAACTGTCATCAACGTGCTGGAGAAAGATAAAGAAACAAGAAAGTGATTCACTACTGAGTAGTTTGAATATATCAAGTAACATCACCGACGCTGCCAGTTCGGACTTCACTGTTGCGGTTGGAGAGCAAGTTTTCCATGGGGCACACATGTGACTCGGGTACACTCGCGTGCATAAGTGTGGGACGAGCTGGGACGACGAGCGAAAATCCCCGAACTTCAGCCGAAAACAGTGGGACGACAACCTCCTTACAGTGGACCATTTCGGACCGAACAACTACATTCGGAGGAAATGTGGTGGGTCGAGGTTGTAGGAAGGGTGTTGGGGGTGTAGGAGTCGCAACGCAGGGAATCACAAAAATAACAAATGCTGCAGGGCAAATCGCAGAGTTGCAAGTATGTAACTGTATGTAGAGTACTAACACAAGTACGCGTCGCATTTTTCACGTGGATAACATGCACCCCGAAGGTCTGATCTCTCCGCAAAAGTATCTCCGCAAGTCAAAATTGGCCTCTCCGCAGAATTCTAGCACCGGAGAATCATCAGCACCTTCGTGACATCCTGGAGGAATCCGTGGCACCCTGGAGTATGCTTATCAGAAGGAGCAGGGAAAAGACAGGCATGATGCACATCTGGCGCGAAGAGATTGAATATACCGCGTCACCAACGTGGCCAAGAATGATCACATTGGGTATCCCGAGGATGATAACGGAATATTTTCTATCGCCTCCTTCGATACAGTACGGTACTTGAATTTTTCTTTTTTTGACATCCATGAAGGGGACGATGAGAGCGCGGAGAGCCAATGAGTGTCAGTGAAAACCAACAACCGAGGTTGTCGTCCCAATAAAGCCCTCGTCTGGGACGGCTGGGAAGCCGCTGGGAGGCGCTGGGATGATGTCACCTCCCGCCAACCCCCCAGCTCTCGAGTACATGTACAATACCCTATGGTGAACATTCGGAGTACTACCGAGTACCTCTACTGCCACTATTATGAGTACTTGTCAGCATACCTACCTAACAGTAGAGTAGCATGTTATAGCACTCCCCGCAAAGCTCGGAAAAGTTGTTAGCCGTTGGCAGCTGACAGATGCCTGACAGCAACTCCGTGTATGCTGTGCAACCCCATGCTTATAATCCAACACAGTTATTGCCTGCTCGTGGCACCAGTTATATCTACAGAATACAGCAAGAATGTAACTGATCACTGAGTTTCTCTACTCGACTCGTACTCTAGCGCATCTACTTCTTACTGTACTCGTACTAAACTTGGGACGCACAGTCTCCCTCGCCCACATCGTGAACCATCCATCCGCCTTCCGCCTTCCGCCTTCCGCCATAATCGTGCGCATTGGCGCTCCTTTTCATTTTCACTATTTCCTCTCTGAGGAATTCTGTCCGCCAATCGAAAGTTATGACGTACTTCACGTGCATATTACCCCACTTCCCCGATTTTATTATCAGATATTCCCTACTAGCGCAAGCCACGCCCCACTATAACCCGCTCAATCCCATAGAATCCCTGCTAGCGACATCTACCGACATCTATTATTCGGCAGGCGCGACTTGGCAACGGGCGGAAAGCTTGGGGTTAGCACGTTAGCAGGGGACAGTATGGGGCGCATGGGGCGTTTGCATCGTGCCTGCAACTTTGTACTGTAGTACTCCATCGTAGTCCACCTTTTAGTTCACCTCTTAGTTCGCCTTTTAGTTCACACTGTCCAACATGCGGTCCTCCAATGACCGTCCCCTCATGGCGAGATGAGGACCCAGCGGCGAAGGGGGTAGAATTGGAGAATATCTTAATTTCCAATACGCTGATTGGGGATGAGTTCGGGCCCGCAACTGATGGATGGTGGGGTGCGGAGAGAACGATCGTCATGTCTCGCTCGCTCCTGCATGCTGGCGCTCCTGGTCCTTCATGGATTCGGGGTTCCAACGACGAAGCTGCCTGTCGGCTGCGCCGCTTGTTGGTTGGACGCGGCAACCCTCCCGCCCCCATGGGCTGACCAGCGTGGTTATATAAGAACCGTGCAACCTCCGCATGCTGTCTCCCTCCCTTTCCCACATTTTCCTTCCACCGCCAACCACTTCCCCAGAAGTAATCGCTCCTTTGACAGAAACGGGGATCTGCAATCCATTCTATACTCACTGCACAACTCTGAGAGTCGCATGAGTACGCCAACATGTCGACAGACGTAGTCACCACCGGCGGTTCGCCCGTCAAGTTCATGGGCATGGCCGGGCGCCCTCTCGGTCTCGCCATTTCTACCATTGCGACCACTGGTTTCCTTCTGTTCGGATACGATCAGGGTGTCATGAGTGGTATTATCTCTGCGGACCAATTCAACGCCTATTTCCCCGAAACACACGAAAACTCCGTCTACCAAGGTTTCGTGACCGCCATCTACGAGATCGGTTGCCTGGCAGGCGCCCTCTCCATCCTCTGGTGTGGTGATAGCCTCGGTCGCCGTAGATCGGTTTGTCTCACCTACCGACGGCCCGCGAATTCAACACTGACAGATTCCAGATGATGCTTGGTGGACTTATTATGATTCTCGGCGTTATCATCCAGGTTACTTGCTTCAAGGGACACAAGGCCACTGCGCAATTTATCATTGGCCGTACCATCACTGGTATCGGAAACGGAATTGTAAAATATTCCCACACATTTTAATTATTGTGTCCGCTGCTAACGTACTTAGAACACATCTACTATCCCAACATACCAGGCCGAGTGTAGCCGCACCACTAACAGAGGTCTCCTGATCTGTATCGAGGGTGGTATTATTGCTTTCGGAACTCTGATTGCCTACTGGATCGACTATGGATCTGCCAAGAGCCCCATCGATGACTTCACCTGGCGTTTCCCCATCGCCTTCCAGATTGTCTTCGGACTCATTCTCGGTATCGGCGCATACTTCCTGCCAGAGTCTCCACGTTGGCTCCTATCCCGTGACCGTCACGAGGAGGGTTTGACTGTCATCGCGGCACTCTACGATCTTCCAGAGGACCACCCCCAGACCCAACTCCAGAAGACTATCATCATGGAGAGTATCGCCGCCTCTGGCCACAAGGGTGGCAAGACCCCCTACTCCGCTCTCTTCACCAACGGAAAGACCCAACATTTCAGACGCATGCTCCTCGGTTCGTCTTCGCAGCTCATGCAGCAAGTCGGCGGATGCAATGCTGTCATCTACTACTTCCCTATTCTTTTCCAAACTTCTCTTGATTCCACGCACGATGAGGCTTTGTTGTTGGGTGGTGTTAACATGATCGTCTACTCCATTTTCGCTACCGTCAGTTGGTTTATCATCGAGCGCGCCGGTCGCAGAAATCTCTTCCTCATCGGCAGTATTGGACAAGGTCTAAGCATGGTTCTCGTCTTTGCATGCTTGATCCCCGCAAAGGAGACTGGTGCTGCCAAGGGTGCCGCCGTGGGTCTCTTTACCTACATTGCCTTCTTCGGTGCTACGTGGCTTCCTCTGCCATGGTTGTACCCCGCCGAGATCAACCCCATCCGTACTCGTGCCCGTGCCAACGCCATCTCTACCTCCGTGAACTGGTCCAGCAACTTCCTCATCGTCATGGTTACGCCAATCATGATTGACAACATCCAGTGGGGTACTTACGTCTTCTTCGCTTGCATGAACGCCTGCTTCATCCCCATCATCTACTTCCTGTACCCAGAGACCAAGAAGCGCAGTCTCGAGGAGATCGATCTTATCTTTGCCAAGGGTTTTACCGAGAACATCAGCTACGTTCGTGCCAGCAAGGAGCTGCCTTACCTCACCGATGCCGAGGTGGAGAACGTCGCTCGCCAGTACGGCTTCGGCGATGAGGAGGATATTGCCGGTACCACCGGAATTGAGAAGAGTGGCAACGAGAGCAGCAGCGGTAGCGATCTGAGAAACCGTGCTGAGGCTGAGAAGACTGCTGATGCTGCTGGTGAGAACCAGACCTCTGCTACCCAGTAAGAGTGTCACAAGACCAAACAGGAAATGAATGGACGCCTATGAAAGAACATTGATTCCTTATTTTAACATTATAGAAGATAGACCATAGACATAGATTGAATAATGGCTTCTTAACAATATCCTCCAATAAAATTATGTGATTTATAAAGTATGCCTTAAGTACGTTGTGGTGAGCTGGAAGACTTAGGTCGCCTGATCATACTAGACGCAGATGATTTGGAGATACTATACACTTTATTACATCCTCATGACTTGAAGCTATTCTCTATATCATCCAAGCACCAGGTACATGCGAAGCGCTCAACTATCACCTCACATCCCTACTCCGACCCACCGCTCAAACCCCTCAACACCTCCAAAGCCACCCCCTCCTTCCCCACCGGCACGAACAAATGATCATGAAAATACGCGCTCACCACATTAGCACTGACCCCCCTCTCCGTCAGCTTCGCCGAAATCGCAGCCATGAACCCCACCGCCTCGAGGCTGGAATGGATCTCGAGCGTGATCATGCGGCAGGCGAAGGTGTGCTCGTAGCCGTGGGTCGTTGCGAGATCGAGCGTCGTGACGACGGTTGTGCCCTCGCTTTCTTGGAAGATGAGTTTTGGCTCCAGGACGAGGAGGGTGGTGAGAGGGGCACGCGTGGTGAGGTAGACGTAGGTTGTGGGATCGAGGGAGAAGATCATGGTGGAGAGGAGGGTGGGGAGGTCGGTTTCGCCGGGGGGAGTGGACATGGTTGCGGTTTGGTGCGTTGGGGGGGTTGAGTGATGTGGTATTCTGGGTTCGAGATGCTGCATCAACCGTGCAGGTGAGTGTTGGCGTTGATGTTGTCAAGTTGAAAGTTTTGCGGGGTAGCGGGGTACAGATCACGTGAGATTTGCTAAATAGCTTCATTTTGGACTATTTCGCATTATCTATGCCGATATATTGAAGTATAAGCTAGCATATGTTGCTGTAGATGGTGTGCTACAGGGGGATTAGCCATAGGACCATAGTTTTTTGGTAAGTTACATATGGCCACACATTAGTCGAGAGAAGTGAATACAGAGAAACCTGAAGGTGATATATATAAAATACGTCTACATACTAGGGGAGAAGTCTGATAATAATAACCACAATTGGAACAACCGATTCCATGCACAGGGAGGAGGGTGCGGCAACTATATGAGGTGGCGTAATTATGAGATCTGTGAGATCTCATTTTATCCACGGTGACGAGAAAGAGGACAACAAGAATAATTGGTAGTGACAGTAGGTGTGGCAGCAACAGCAAGAGTAGGTCAGCGACAGTGAAAACTACTGGCAGTAGTAATTTTGTGACAAGAGTACTTATTTGGCAACGGAACCCACCGTATGAGGCGAACAGGCACTGCGACCATCAGATTTACGCCTTTGTGTATCTTAAGACTCCCATATCGACAGGTTCATTTGATGGGGTGATAACAATATTATCTTCAAAGTTTTCAGATTGGGACACTTATTATATTGAGGTCAACGCAGTCGCGAAACACTCGGTTTACGTAAGCTCCCTGTGATTATTCGAGGTCATCTACATGCAGATTCTAACACCGTATCTCCTTCATCTGCCGCTTTCTGGAGAACGCCACTCGCATACAACGCCGGAATCGCCTGCTCGATAGTCCATTCCGTGCATTTAATCATTCGTGGTTTCGCCTCCCCAGGGTCATAGAACGAGCCGTCAGGTTTCATCTGCTCTGTCCTCAAAGTTTTGATATTAAACTTCTTCTGCTTCGGCGGTGGCGGGAGTCGTTCTAGAACAGCGTGGATTTTCTCGGGGTAGATGGCTGATTCAACCGTACCAATAAAATGTTTCTGGACAAATATTTCGGAGTCTTCGGGGCGGCCCTCCTTCCTTGTTGCATACACCATGCCGGACGTGATGTCGCCTGTAACGTGGTGAACGGCACCGCTGCCATCGGCCTCCGTCTCAACAAAGATTACATTGTGGTACCGCGGACTGGGCATATCGGGATCTTGCATTATCATGCTGAATTGGACTCTGTAAACATTGAAAGACATTATAATTTTCTTCCAGGCCTAAAGATAAAGCGCGTGTTGAGTTGCCGGTTTATGAGTGCGACAAACAGAGTGATGTCTGGACACAGTGATCACTGGTAAGTACCAAATCGCCATGGAGACGCCCTGCCTATATGCAGAGGCGGCGATGGCGGCGAATACGTTGAAGGCTAAAGGATATCGTTAAGTGTGATTGAGATGTAGCGCAACCCTGCAGGACATTACGCAAGCGTAGTTGTCCGCATAACAGACGGGTTTGTACACACAGCGTATATTTCCGTACGTCACAACATACCCGTTTGATATGAACTTCGTCTCAAATCACCTGCTGTTCAACCCGGGCCTGTTTTGTTGGCCGATATGGCAGCCTTGGGACTCAATTCCGTCTTCTGCATTCTCTGCGGCGCCCCCGTCACCCACGTCGGTCAAGATTTCCCACTGTGGATGTACTCATTTCGTGCCAGTGAGTCGCTCACCACCATTACCACTGTAAACCCAGCTTACCATGCCCAGTCTACACCAAAGATGACGCATATGGCAGCGCTTGTGTCTCTGGAGAGGGGGCTCGGTACTATGTGGCTCAAGCCTTGCAGACCAACGACCGGGCGCCACTTTCGTGGCCACAAGATGATACACTCCTCAATGGAGGCCATCTTAACGCCATTAGACGCAAGGTGGATTTAAACCGGGTGCCTGAAGGTACCCCGGAGATGCGCGAATTGTTCTGGGGTTTTCCTTTACACTGCGCTTGCTGGGACCTATTGATCACGCTGCGACCAAGGGAATTATTGGATGTACAGACAATATTTGATATTTGCCGCTCCCTCCCTCTCGTGGACAAGCTATTACTATTTGGACATGATTATGGTGGTATTTGCAAGCCTGACTTGGAACCTGACGCGCTGCTTGGGGCGTACCCCGGGGAGAACCCACAGACAATGTGCCATAAGGAGGATCCGCTGAGCCACGGACTGATCATGGATGAGACTACCGAACACCCACTTGACATCTACGGTCTGCGATTAATTTTTGAGGCGGGATGCACTGATGATGGTGACCACTGCTTTACAAACTATCTTACTGACGAGAGGGGAACTCAAAATGACCCCTTTGCCGCTCTTCCGTTCGAGATTCTGATACCTATTGCCATTGAACTTAAGTCGAAAGATATATTACAGCTCAAGCAGGCATCTCGGATTTACGCAAATCTAGTCCTATCTGATGACTTTTGGCATTCCCGGTTCCAACGAGGCGGCGAATTTGAGCACGTATTCGAATCTAAGGAGTATGGATCCATATGCCAGGGCAGATGGAGGTCAGTATTCTTTAAGGCCAAAGACCTCCAGAAGCTCCCAGAAATGCGTAACAGAAAGAGGACTGTGACGCTTGCGCAAGGTCTTCTAGACTTGGTAGACCGTCGAGGCCAAATTTCCTGCAGCATGCTTGATTATCCGCCTCCTCTTCTAGGACTATTGGAATCCACTGCCTGCTTAGATCCGCAAAAATGGGTAACAGCCAGTAGAAACTTGCTTCCTCCAAACGAGCGTTTTGATCATGGCACGAGATGTCTTTATAAACTAACTATTAGGGTGCCCTCTGATATAACGTCTGTTTTCGTGTCAACAATAGATGTTTTTGGTCTACTTTATATTTCAGGCTTAAGGTTTGAGAAAAACAACGGCGAAAGCAGATATGTTGGGTATATTCACTTGGACAGTGAAGCCCTCGTAACTTGGGATGACCCACGATCTGTTCGTGTCACTGGATTTCAGCTTGCTCAGGATCAGCGAGGTATCCGTGGAATTGCAGTCGAATCGGCCGCAGGAGGGCTATCGAACTGGCTTGGGGAGTATGATGGTATTCCAAGAAGACGATTGGTTCCTCATGGATCTGAACGAGATGGTAGTCATGGAGTTGTGCTTCTCCAAGGCGGCTTCGATGTAATCTCATTTATCTTACGAATTTACTCTATCTAACGTTTTTAGGGCCTAAAACTTGTTACGCTATCAGTAGCTAGCAAATATAAGTCAGAGGCAGATTCCCAGTCAAGCAACAACGACGAGTCCCCGGACCTTCGAGATACAAATATATGGTTTCCTGAAGTCCCCGATCCTAGCCTCTCGTTTACGGGCGTTCCTGAGCTACGGAGAACCTACAAACAAAGGGGCGATGAAATGCCCCTATCTATGATACTTTTTGGCGGACTCAAAGGCGAGCTCTTACCTCATATTGTTAAAATGACATTCTGGGCTGCGAATCACCGTCCTCCTGCCTTCTTAGTTTGGGGCATAGAATTTACCTTTGATAGACTCGTAGAAGGCAAGAGCTCGCTGGTACTCGGAAGGAGTGATGGTGGACGAAGATACGATTGCCCCATCGACGGTCGTGGTGGGGAACGGATCTGCCAGATGGAGTTGACATCTCAGTATGGCTATACCTGCCCTTATAAATTCAAGGTATGCCTAGATTGACGCTGGGATGAATGCTTCGGTGCGTGTGTCTTTGAGATTTATTTGCTGACACTGCGGCACTGAAAAAAAGATTCATACAACTCGTAACCGAACGTTTAAATTTCCGCCAACCGACGGCCGGATCCATCTTCGTGGAGATCCGATTATGCAGTCTCTATCTGCAAACAATGGAACGATTATAGGGTTTTTCTCGAGAATGGTAAGTTGATTCTCCTAGCCCATGTGACCCCACCCAAAGAATACGATGCTGAGGCATAACCCACCTCAACAGAGCAGCCAAATAACACCACACGGCGCCGGACTCGTATATATCAAAGATCCCGCGGATGCGCAAAATGTGAAGCTAGAATCACATGGTTGGCGAGCGACTGTTGGAAATTGGGTCCTGGCGGCTGCCTAAATATTTGTCTCACACCAATTAAATACCCAACATCACTGCAACCAACCCTCACTTCCCTTAAAATAGCATCCATCTCGTTCAAATAACAAAACTCTGCCACTAAGCTTTGCCAATAAACAATCCCTCTACACCTACCTCTTCTTCCCGCCAACGCAAGCCCCACCATGAACGACGGATGGACCCGCCACTTCGACGAGATCACCCAGAGCTGGGCATCCACCAACATGGAAACAGGCGAGACAAAGTTCGAGGATGACGATGACACAGAGGAGCCTGGGCAGTGGGAGAAAGCCGCGGCGGACGACGAGTACCGCCTTGTCTCCATCGTGCGGCGCATGGGCGGCGATCCAGTCTTCAAGCACTGGGCCCTCTTCGTCGCGGACAACGACGGCGACAGCGAGGGCTTTGAGTGCGAGGTCGAAGGGTCACGGAAACGATTCACGTATGCTGAGAGCCGGGCAAGTCCCAATGCGTCTGCGGCTACGTTGGATATGCATCCCGTTGGATACGTAGACACGCTCAATCTACAAAAGCTCAGAGAGTTTGCGAGGACGGCGACAGTACATAATGAGGATGAGTACTGGTGCTGCCAGGACTTTGTGTGGAAGCTAGTGGAGGACTTGCAGGCGGAGGGGTTGCTTGAGCATTGTAGTAACTTTGAGAGGCAGAGAAGGGAGATTTTTGAGTTAAAAGGGCCGCACTTATAGAAAGGACGGGAGGTGTAATTGATTGATACTGGTTATCAGTTGGAGGTTATATCTGCTGGATTACCTGCGCTATGTCGTGTCCTGTGTTTGGCAAACTTATACGAAACCACACAAGCATGCCCTCCCGATGCTAGCAATGCGAGTCCATTTCTCAGTCGCCACCCTACATAACCACACACTTCTTCTTCTTCTTTACTTTATCCTCCGCCACCCCCTCCGCGCCCTCTTCCACGCCATCCCCTTCATCCTTTCCTTTCCCTTTCCCATCCCCTATCCTTGCACCACCACTTGCGACTCTCACCAACGCAGGCGTTTTATCAAACTTCCTCACCCTCTTCCGCTTCCTCGACATTGTCTTCGGATCCACCAGATCAACTTTCCGAGTTATCTTCCCCTCGCTGTCCTTGATCAACACCCAGTTTTCAATAACGCGGCCTTTCTTCGTGGTTTTGAAATAGTGGCCAAGTCTGTGTTTCAGGGGCTCTGGACCCTCAGGGCTGGTTGGGTCAGGGTCCATTTAGTGGATAGAAGAATGCGGTTATGGGAATTGGTGCAAGTCGTGAAATCGAGGCATTACTTTCACTGGTGCATAGTTAAGTATAGTAAATGCGCTCGAATCTTGCAAGGTGATTCAGAGATGGCAAGTAAATGGTATTAACAACAATCATCTTCAGGTCCGTACCCAAAGGAAACGCGCGACTTCCAGTCCAGCTCAGACCCCGAGTGTTCTACTCGAGCCCCTCCGTCTCCCAATCATCTTTCTATAGGTCCATCCATCCCTCATCTAATGGTCTATCATATAATCAAGTTTCCTTCCCCTTTTCCCCGGACCCCTAGTCGACACGCCCTCAACATCTAGATCAGCACATCTGCCCAGCAGAGAAGAACATCCCACAAACAGCACACCAGCACATACCCCTCCCACGAAGCAATTGCCGCGCTGAAAAGTCCAGGAATTGAC
>JPJW01000797.1:0-10288 GCA_000750755.1 Pseudogymnoascus sp. VKM F-4513 (FW-928)
CCGCCATCTCCGCATCAAGCACCCACTTCCTCCCCCTCCTCTCCGCAACCCAAACCCTAACCACCACCTCCCCCGGCGTCCCCAGCCTCCTCACAAAATCAACCTTCAAGCTCGCCGTCACGATATCCGTTCCCCCAGCCGGACACTTCGGATTACTCGCCGAAGCGCGCAGGCGCATCATGGACACCCCCATCGCCTCATCAAAGAGCGCGGCGATCACCCCGCCGTGCGCGGTGGCGGGGTAGCCGTTTATGCCCTCGCCGATCGCGAAGAGCGTGCTTACTTGCTCTATCGTCTCCGCCGGCGCGGGTGCTGCAGACCCGTCCACAGCAGCAGCGGCACTGCTATTCCCCCCCGTGCCGCCGCCGACGACAGGAGCGGGCCGCATAGACGAAAACGACAGCATATACGGAATCGTGTCCCCCGTGCGCAACGTAACCGCAAACATCGAGTCCTCCGTGCTCGCCTTGGGAATGCGTGATGGAGTAGGGAGGAGCGACGTCCCCGGCGCGGAGAGTAGGGCTTCGCACCACGGCAGCGCGAGGAAGTAGGTCAGATCAACATTTGAGGGCGCGGATGAGGGGGCCATAGTGCTGGAATTGGAATTGGAATTGCCGGTGGTGGTTGTTGGGAAGGGAAGAGGGAGTGAGGGTTGTTGTGCTGCCGGGTGGTGGTGGGACATCTTTGCGTTCTTGATGTTCACTGCGTGGCTAGGCTAGGGGGTTCAGGAACGTGGGGCGCGGGCGTTATGTGCCTGGGTTTAGTGTGGAGAGGGGGGTTATGTATGCTGTGACGTTCCGGGCGCAGGGCTGTTTGGCTGTGCTGAGTGGGAGCCGGGGCGCGTGCCGAGGTTAGATAAACTGTAGCGTGGGCGGGTGGTTGTGGGGAACTTGAGCCGATGAGGAGAAAGGTCGATGCGTGCGATCGGATGGAAGATCGGCGCGAAGGGCCAACTTTAAAATCATCCCTTTGGTCTAGAGGATGTCGAGGTGTTGTTCCTCGATCCGTGGGTAGGAGGATGCGCACATGTGAGTGCCATGGATTTGGATTTCTGCACGACCGCGCGCGCGCTCAGGATAATCGGGAATTTTATCCAAGGTTGTTGTATTGTGTTGATGTATCACGTGCGAAAATGATTCCGACTCTCTCAAAGTCTTCTCAGTTGCATATTGTTCGTGGCTTACACCCATACAAGAGTCATCTGAGGATAGATGTAATCAAATAGTATCACTAGAAGAAACGAATCATATCACCGTATAAATGTAGTCATGTCATAGCATCAATAAATTGATCCAAATATCTCATTTAAATATTATCAACCTCTCCCCCTCTCAATTAACTTCTTCTTCATCCCCTCACTTATCATCCCCCCCCCCCCCAAAATATACAATTAAATTCCAAAAAAGAGTTGGCCGATCAGACCGCACGCACTCCGCGAATCATTTCCTCCCATAAAAAGCGGCGCTAAATATCGCATATGCAAAATGGTTTCTTTTACCTTCCTCCTCCCCTTGGTTTTATTCCTACACCGAATGGCAACGTGTAAATTAATCTCCGCCCTTGGGCGGGTAGTATCTCTCTCATCCTCTCTCATCATCCTCCCCGTCTCCTTAAAATGTCAGCTCAAGCAATTGCTTAAACGACGAGCGCAGCAAGGGCCATAACGGCACCGAGCACACCGGCGCTGACGGCGCTCTTGGAAGCGGCGCCAGGAACGAACGGAGGCTGGGTTGGCTGAGGCAGGCCACCGGTTCCGGTGCCAGCGGCGTTGCCAGCACGGCTAGTGGTGAAGCCAACAGGGACCTCACCAGCGGGGGTAGTGGCGACTGGGCCAGGGGCAGTGGGGGTGGCATCGACGGTGGCGGGGCCGGTGACGACGATGACCTGGCTGTTGGTGGTGGTGAGGACGACCTGGGGAACGGTAACCTGGGTGGAGATGGTGGTGACGGTGAAGCTGGACTCGGTGGCGGTGCCGGTTGGCTCGCAGGGCACAGTGACGGTGGTCTCGACGATGATGGTGGTCACGGGGCCGGTGTGGGGCTTGGTGGTCTCAACGCCTCCCTTGTCGGGGCAGTCGGTGATGATGCCGGGGTTGGTGGGCACGTATGGGGCGCAGATACCCTGGAAGTACTCGGCGGCGTCGTTGATCTCGTCCTCGGTGGCACCGAAGGCGGCCAAGCACTCAAAGAGCTTCTTGGTGAAGTCGGCCTTGGGGCAGAAGCAGCCAATGTCAGAGTTGGACTTGCACTCAACTGGGAGCCAGGTCTTGATGCACTGGGGAAGGACAGGTGGGCAAGGAAGTCCGCTGTCGCCGCCTGGGGAGGTGTTGTCGGTGGTCTGGGGAGGAGCGACGGTGGTGTCGGTTGGCTCTGGGCCGGCCTCGGTGGTGGATGGGACGTCAGTTGGCTCGGTGTTGCCCTCGGTGGACGATGGGACATCAGTTGGCTCGGTACCCTCGGTGGAAGATGGGGTCTCGCCAGTCTCCTCTGGGCCGGAAGGCTTGGTGCCGGTGCACTTGGGGCAGAAGGTCTTGGTGGAGGTCAGGACGATGGTGGAGGTGGTCAGGGTGGTCTCAATGGAGGTGAGGCCGGAGGTGACGTGGGTGACGGTGACTGGGCACGAGGTAACGGTGACATCGGTAACGATGGTGGTCAGGGTAACCTCAGTGGCGGTCTCGGTGGGGGTCTCAACGTCAGTGGTCTCGACGGGAGGGGAGGTCTCGGTAGGAGTCTCAACCTCGGTGGTGTCGGTGGGGGTCTCGACGTCGGTGGTCTCGACAGGAGGGGAGGTCTCAGTGGGAGTCTCGACCTCGGTGGTCTCGGTAGGAGTCTCAACGTCGGTGGTCTCAGCAGGAAGAGTAGTCAAGATAGGTGGTGGGCTGGTCTCAACGGTGGTTGGAGCAGCAGTGGTGGTAGACTGGACGGTGCTGGCGGTCGAGGTTGGGCAGTCGAAGCCGATGCTGTGGATGCCGATGCTGCAGTGCGACTTTCCTCCCTTGGCTGGCTTGGGGTAGACGACGGTCACGTCCTTGGCGCCACCACACTGGGTGTTCTTGACGGTGGTACCGGTGCTCTTGCAGTGCGACTTCTGCTTGCAGACAGAGTTGTCGGGGAGGGTGTAGTGGAACTCGAGCTCGCAGTCGAACTCGACGGAGACCTGGAGGTGGGTGATAGAGAACTTGTCGACCGTGCTGGCCTTGATCTTTGGGCAGCTGCTCTTGTCGCTGTGGGTGGTGCCGGTGATGCACTTGGACTGTTGCTTGTTAGTGTGGGTCGATTTTCTTTGTAATCATTGAGACTTACTCCGAAGGTCCTTGGGAGGAGAGCATCACGCTTGCGGCCACCGAAGGAAGACTTGCAGCTCCATCCACCGGAGAAGTCAAAGCCTCCGTAGTGATCGAAGGATCCGAGGTTCAGGTCTCCCCAGGTGAATCCACCCCACTGGTGCGGCTCGCACTTGTCGATGGGGGTCTTGCCGGGGCAGTTGAAAATAGGAGCGTTGTGCCATCCCTGTGATATGTTAGATGCAGGACTGAGTGACTGAACGCGGTCGACGTACGGTGGCAACAACACCCTGGAGGCTAGCAGCCACAGCTACGAGAGTAGCAAGAGATTGGGACTTCATGTTGGCAGTATAATACGACTGGTGAAGTGGTGAGTGTTATAAGTAGTAGTGATCGTCAGCTGGATATGAGATCGCAGCGAGTATTGAAAGGAAAGCGAGAGCAGAGAAGCGAATGACTCTGGACTCTCAAAAAACAACAATGACAAGGACGAGAGAGAAGAAAGTGAGTTTTGGGGTAGAAAAGGAAGAGAAAAAGAGAAGTCATGGGAGGCGGACAGGCCTCTATCATATAGTCCCTCTCACCGTGGGTATAGAACTCACGAGCCCCCTCCTCGGTCGAACCCAAACCAGTCCAACCCCCCATCACCGCCCCTCCCGAGCCCAACCCCGTGGCCCACTCACCTCGTGTGTGCACAAACACAAACACAAACACCCCCTGAGCGCAGGTGCGGTCCCTTGCAGGAGGGCTATGGTGGGGAAAGGAAGCCCATCGATCTGAGAGATGCAGCCGAGATGTGCCCATGCCAGCGGGAACATGGCTCGGTCAGTCGTAGCCAATAATCCGCGCTGCACACCCCTACCGCATAGGTTGCTCGCGCGCGGCATGAACGCACTCGATCCGGACTTGGCGGCGGCGAACGGCCTTGTTTGTGTGCCCAGGGGAGCGCGCGATGGGACGCTGGTGTTTGGGCTTTGGCTTGATGGGGGTGGGGTGGGTTGGATGGAGGGGCTGGAAGGGGTAGAGCTTGGACGGGATGAGACGTCCGGGTGGCCCGAAATAGAGTCGAGGCCTGGTGGGTGCGTTGGTGGAGAGAGTCACGACCGAATAGCGCGCGACTACTGCAGGAACAGGTTCGTCCCACCAATCGCATTGGTTTCAGAGCGGAATAGGGTTGTATTGTGTTGTATTGCACTATATTCTGGCGTACTCTTGGACTGCTGGACTGGACAGAATAGAGTCAATAGAATAGAGTAGACTGGATACAAGATACTGGGTAGAGTAGTATCGTCTCCCAGTCCCCATTCTTGACGGCTTGACGGGGATAGACCGACAAGCAGCCAGAGGTCGCAGCCCGCGGTCACAGATATACGGAAAGTATGTACTGTACAGTACACCATCCCAGATCAAGCCCATCGCCCCTTCCGCACAGAGCATCCATACCTATACAGAAGATACATGTTAGTTCATAGCAATAGCAGCAATAGAAGCACAATAGTCGATAGGCGCCAAGACGGACAGAGCGGAAGAAGAAAACAGCACGGTCCTGTTTGTGCATGGGTGCGCGCACGGGGTACATACGCCAGTGTTTCCTGTTGGAGCGAGTAAGTCGACTGCGAGGGAAACACAACACACACACAGACAGAAAATCAGGAAGTGACATGACATGACACGACGCAACACAGCACAACACGATGACAACTCACCTCCAGCCGCGCGCTCCAGCGTACCCATCCGTCTGTTGTCTCTCGCCAGCGCTTCGGCTGACGATAGCGTGATCACGAGAATGATGACTGCAGTGTCCTGTCCTAACCGCCATGTCTCTGCAGTGACACTACAGAGACATGTCTCTCGTCAAGCAAGCGCTGGGCGATGCGATAAGGGAGAGCGTAGAGCGTTGATAACCGCGGATCGCTATAATAAGAATAGAAGTGAGACATTAGCATACTGCACTAATTGTGCGTACGGGGCGTGATGTACACTTTCGGACAACGGTAGTGTGCTGGGAGACAGCGACGATCCGGGCGGCTGCGGAAGAGCCCTCGATGTGTCTGTACTGTACTGACTGTACTCCACAGCAAGTTTTCCATCGCAACGCCCTGCTACTCGCCGAACCTGTCGCCCGCCCACCCTGTGCCGTCCATCCATCCATCCCGTCCGCAACCCCCTTCGCTCCCCTTTCGTCCATCACGGCCTGTGCTTTCCCCCTCCAGCGCGTGTGCGATAGAGTGTTCCCCATGAGGCGCAGCAGAAAGCGGTACCCCTGCTCTGTTTCCGTTCCGCGCATGGACCTTACTCGAAGTTTACCGTGCGCACACACCAGTAAAAGTTCTAGACTTGCGATTCTGTCGCTTGCACACTATTGGTGCGTCCTGCACACATCACGCTTTTTTCGCGTTTCAGGTCCTGATTTGGTTTAGACGGACCATACAAGTGCGACTCCGTGAAACACTGACCTAGAGCTCGGTGGGCGAGTCTCGAACGGCGGCGTCGGGGGGAGGGGATGGATGGGGAAGGCAAGAACGGATGAGGTGGGTGAGGTTGTTTACAGTGCTGTCGGTGCGCTTTCTTCTTCTTTCTCCGTTGCTGAAAATAGATGCGGATGTGGATATGTGAATGGGGAGAGAGGCGGCACGGATGGACAAGATGCGAGAGGCACAGGTCACAATCTGTCTGTGTCTGTGTCCGAGTATTGAATTAATCACTATGCGGCGCGGCTTCGGCAGAAAAAGGGGATTCGGATATACCGGGCTCCGCGAGGGCGGAGTATGTATGAGCGAGTAATGAAATGGCAGAAATATCAATGCACGTACTGTGCTGTGCTGTACAGTACAATATTTTTGTGTGCTGCTAAAAGTAATAATACAGCTGAGTTATTACCAGTATCCCTCTCCTATACCCTCCCCCCCGTGCTCCATTATATTCCCATTCCAGCCGCCCAGCCGAAAAAAGACGTTGCTTAGCGCATAGACAGTCCAATCTACAGACCTCGTATTAGGAAACACACTTACTCAAGAGTAGACAAGCACAGTACTGTTTTCTATGGGGGATGGATGGGGCCGTGACCCCTATCCCTACGGATGTACACCGATAGAGTAACTGTACTGTGTAGTAGCGATGCGGGTACCTGACGATGGGACCCTGACAACTGACACGTTGTTGCGGGAGATATTCAGGGTCGGGGTGCGCAAAGGGGAAAGCGCTGGAAATGGTAGGTACTTTGACCCACGGCTCGGCTCTCTGGGCAGAAATAGAGTATCGCCCACACCCACACCCACACCCACCACGGAAAGGGAAAGGAAGGGAGGGGAGGAGAGGAGAGGGGAAAACACTATATTTGCCTCGCTATGGAGAGGAAAGAGGAGGAGGACAGAGCCAGTTTGAGTATCCGACGTACAACCGACTCGGTTAGGATTGGATTCCCCTGTGACGAACGAGGGGCTTCCCTTTTTTTTTTACCAACCGTCACATTCACATTCCCATCCCGTTGGTGACGGCGATGGTGGAGATTACACTTGTGCATTAAAACAGATCAGTCACATATAGTACAACCGCACGCATACTCGAACAGCCCTCACCGGACAAAAATTTGATCACCAGCTACGTACGCCACAGTATGACTACACCGCAAAGAAGCTACGAGAGGCTATCACACCGCTATGGAGCTCTGGCGTGGGACTATCACGGGACTATCACCGAGCTACCGGGACTATCAGAGAGCTAGGTGCGAATCCACTGTCCACACTCTTCTCCACCAAACTAGGTGTATAAACTGCTCTCTCCTTTTCCATAGACGATTGCCAGTCAGTAGGGCGCGACGCATCACCAAAGTCTTCTCGCTCTCTTCCTTCCTCTTTCCTTCCTTCCTACAATAAAACAAAGAACGTACATCCAATTTACCCCTCCCTAGAGAAAATCAGACAACTCCCAAGGAGGCCAAGCATAAACCTAACCCCAATCCAGCACACCCCCAATTCGCGGGGAAAACAAAATAGGAGGAGGTGGCTGGCTGTGGCTGTATCTTTATGCACTCTCCCCCCCAGTCAATGCACTACACCACTGCACGCACCACCCAATACCACCCCCGCGCGCAAACAATAATAGAGTGGTTTAATCTCGAGAAAAATCGCTGGTTTGGGGTTTGGGCAAAGTAGTTTAATTTTACTTTCCTGCTAAATTGAGAGTGTGTTGGTAGTGATGGATGGATGTGGTACGTACGGGTCTCGTGCCACGGATTGGGGAGATTGGTATGTTTTGTTGGTTTGGGTACTGTAAGTCGGGTATTCTGAGGGGATCTAGGAATGTGACGAGCTATTTATTCATCCAGTTCGTCACATACCCGAACCGCATCCCTCCTCTAGACACAGCGACAAAGTTACAGTAAAAATCTCATCTTACCGAACTATAACCGCACCGCATCGCACATCTCAGCCCTTCCTTCCCTCCCATCCCCATCCCCATTCCCAGCACCACAATCACATCCTCATCCTCACCACAAGTACCACGATCCCACCAAACCCAACCCCTCTCTCTCCCCCAGCACCGAATTCCCCATCCTTCGCGCGAAGGATCATATCAGCCAGCCTCAGTCAGTCCGCCAATCCAGCCCTACGCCGCAAAGGGGGTTGAGAGCAGCGCTTTTTACGCACTGCCAGTGCTCGGCGGATCCATTCGGTAGGTCGGATGGGGGAATGATCAGCGGTTCGAGAGGGTGGGGGGGGGTTGGTGAGAATGTAAGAGCAAATTTTTGGACTGTGAGGTTTGTTGAGGTGGTTTCTTTTGTTTGGCTAGTGGTTCTCGGTGGGTGGTGGTATGGGTGAGGGGTGGGGTGGGATTGGCGCGAATGTGAGTGAGTGTGTGTTATCTCGTTCATCAAATTTGCTTGCGTTTTGTCTCCTTTTCGTTTCTCGCTCGGCGAGTGGCTTTCAATATTCCTGTCTAAAGTGTGCTCTTCAAACATCTATTCTGAGTTTCCATTAAGCGTTGATTTCATACGATTATATTTTTTACGTTGCACATTTAATAATTTTTTTATATATCAGTATGAGAATGAATTATAAATTATGAAATTCCCGGCTTGGAGATGTAAAGCTTCGCTAAGCTAACTACAATACAAATAACAAATTATCGTATCGGAAGAAAGATATATATGTCCAAATCTCTCATGACATCGAGTATCATCATCACAGGAACCCGTTCCGCGTCCCGAAGGATGCGTAGTTGCCTATTTTTGTTTCTGGCTCAGGCTATTACTCCACGAGTTCTGTTAAGTCCTCTAGGTTGGAGATAGGGCCATCTGCGGCAATCGTATTTTGCTTGAGGGTGCTGAGTATGCCTCCCACAATACTCGCATCATCGCGCTTCGCCTTCTTATTTGGAACTAGGCGCCGCACGGCGAGGACGAGTTGTGACGAAAGCTCGGCGAGTTCGTCCTAATTCAACTTCTCGTCGATGGGAAGGGCTGCCGCATCTGCTGTTTCGTCTGTAATAGCGCCAACCACGTCGCCGATGACATTATCGCGCTTCGAAGCCGCGCCATCACTACCGTTGATAGCATTGAGTAGTTTAAAGAGCTCCTCATCGGAGAGATTTCGAATGTCATCCACGAGCTTATCGGCTCCCTCAACGCGTTTTGTCGGCGTGACGCCCGCTACCACATTGCCGGCCCCTTGGGCTACTGCCTCCACCAATTCTGAGACGGGGGGGACCGGGCCGAAAAGGGTGTCACCTTCATAACGCTTCGTCTTTGCGGGTTCTTCCACGTGGGTACCCTCGAGGACCGTGTTGACGACCGTGTTTGCTAGAGCATTGTCGGCGCCGAGCACGTTATCTAGGCTTGGTATGGCGGCAGCACGAGTGGCGGGGATGAGCAGGAGGAGGAGGGCGGCGGAGGAGAAATACATGATGGCTGCGTGGGCGTTAGTGCAGTTTAAAAGAAGGGGATGATGAGGGGAACTCACGTAGTGGGATGTTGTTGAAGTTTAGGGGTGGATTTGGTATCAACAAGCTGTGCAAGGTGCTCGAGGCGGCTGCTCTAGTGAGAGGATGAGGAGGTTGACTTTAACAGATAAAAGGCCAGGCACCTTGCTTCATATAGTCTTTTCTTTCCACCATCTCTTCCTCCCACCCGCCCCATCTACCGCTCCTGGTCGATGCCTGACTAGCGTGGTGAAACCCATATCGAGGGTATTCCCAACGGCAGTCAGACTATTGGGTAGTCAACCTGAAGCTGTCTTGTGCGGACATTGGATTTCTTGACAGCTGAGCTGGTTCAAGACATTTGGCATGGTATATAATTCCATTATTATCCGGGTCATACGACAGGGACAAATGCCGCATGAGCCTGCATCCTTCCGACTGGTACAGTCCCTTACGCCCCTACCCACAACCCAGACATTTGGCTCCCTAAACCAATATATGGCCTGTGCACTGAGACCCCGCAAATTAACCTTCGTGCAGATCGCGCCTGCAAACAAAGATTGGGAGCTTAACATTGGGCACCCGCGACGGAAGTAGACGTGCGGTCCAGCTCGCGATAAGGTTGTGGGAGCAGCCGCTGCGTTTGATGGGTTGGTCAGTATTACCATCTCATGCCTCAGAGTGCGTCGATTCCATCTTCTGGTTTTGTTTTATGAGTTTCCAGGTACTGCAAGAGGATCATCACAGTAACACAATTCAAAAATTACATCGGTAACAGAGTTCGATAATTATAATTAAATATTACTAACTTCAATAATAAATATAGAATAAAGCACGACAACACCCCAGTCTCTCTGTCCAAAGCCCCCCATCACTACTCCCCCGTATGAGGACTACCCATAAGGCCGCCATTTCCGGGGACTTCAATGGAAGAAGCGTCAATGCCGTTGGTGCCTTCCACATAATTGGGTTCGCTATTCCAACGAGCCGAGCAAGAGGAGGCCTGACAAAAATGGGTTATCTTTGGGTTTTGTATTATCCTTTCTCGCTTTCAACACGCCGGGCAAGAGGACGCCCTCCAACACG
>JPJW01000799.1:0-15146 GCA_000750755.1 Pseudogymnoascus sp. VKM F-4513 (FW-928)
GGGGAGGAGAGGGGGGGGGAGTGTATTGTAAATTGATTAACTTTCTCAAAACTTAATTAATGGGCGACCACCCCGTCATTTCATCGCCGTCAGTCAGTCCGTCGTTGCCGTTGTCGTGCGTGGTTTTTTCAAGGCAGAACTCACAACTGCCGGAATCCCATCATCCTATCCCATCCCATCCCATCCCATCCGCAGTTGCTGACTTATGTACGCATCTGGTAACGGCGTTCATCCCGTTGTAGGTACCGCGCCGTGCCGGTTGGATGCTGACGGCAGATGGATGGGCGGGCAGGGTAGAGTGGGTACGGTAAGATCTTACGCTTGATAGATGGGCGACGCCGCCGCCGCACTGTTCGTACTGGCACCGTGACGTGGTGGAGGGGGGTGTCAGATCGGATCGCGCCCCCGGCTGCGCGATGGAGCGGGTTGTGGCTTTGGAGGGCTGTGATTCGAATTTCTATCTCTGTCGTTGTGCTGGTCTGGGTTGTTGGTCGTTGGTTGGTGGGGGAGCGTAAGCTGTGGCTGTGCGTTTGGGGTCGGTGGGTGGTTCGTGTGGTGTTTTTTTTTCAGCTCCGGAGTCAGGGGTTGAGGGTGGAGGTGGTTCGTTCGTATTGCTTAGGGGGTGGGGGTGATGCTTGTCCGAGAGGAGTGGTAAGGCGGATTGGTGGTTCGATTTGGTGGTATTTGTCGTGCTGATTGATGATGATGATGATGATGGAGGTGGGAGTAAGCATCGGGATGGCTTATAGGGCTTCGTTCAGGGGGGAGGCTTACCCAGGTGCTTGGGTTTTCTGATGCTGCTCTGGGGATGGGGATGGATTGCCTGAGGCAGGGTGAGGAACAGTGTGGCTTCTGGGATAGGGGTAGGATTTTGTGTGTCGAGCATCGTGGTATCAATATTGAATTGCTGTATGTCTGGTCTCTATTATTGCTTTCTTGTTCTGTCTTCTCTCCTCAGCGTCTTCACTCTTTGTTACCCTGCGTCTGTATTTATCTGCTTGCAATTTTCTCTCTGTTCACTCCAGTTGTCATTGTTCACCTCTCATCTCTTTACTCTTTCATCGCCTCTTGTCTCACTTGTATTTTTTGGTTCTCTCATCATCTCCAGTTTCATCATCTTTGACTCTCTCATCATCTCCAGTTTCATCATCTTTTACTCTCTCGTCAACTCTGGTTTCACATATCTCTTTTTCTTCCTCAATCTATAGCTACCCCCTCTTTGTTCACCGTCACCTCTCTCGTCTATCATTTCATCATGTCTCAGGGGGGGCTTTGTTTCTTATATGCAGAAGCCTCGAGCTCCGTCGATATCGGTGCCTACAGTTAGCAATCAATGATACTCGTGCGGCCCAAAAGCCTTCAGGGGAGCGACGGATTGTCCCATCAAAGTTCTGGATTCTCAGTATAACTATATAATTCCTACCATTTTCTCATCGCAACGCACAAACACTATGACTCTTGAGAATCACAAATTCCAAGACACCGTGAACACGACCTTTCTTCTCTCCAAAGATTATTCTATGATGGGCAAAAGTAGGTCTGTTCACCACCATCAGCTTCTCTATCTGGAAAGAGAATGTTGGCAACCTGTTCATGTGCTGGCTATAAAAGCCACCACCACTCTCTTCTCTCAGAGTTTTTGAAGCATCAACTCCTTCATTCGCATTCTCCGCCTACACCTCATCCTCACTGTGCTGGTCACGGTTCAGATATCTCCGATTTCTCAACTTCCTCTTCCTGCGCTGGCCGCATTTCATAGAGAGATCCAATTTTCCATTGCCTCATTTCATTATTGTGCTGATCACACCTTGGCAATTTTAACTCTTCACCATCTCCTCTCCTTGCGCTGGCCGCATTTTGGGCTTGAGGCGGAGATTTCCAATCCAGCAGCATGTCTTCTCATATACTGCACGATGGCCGGCCGCTTTCTTCCCACGGCTATGTTCGCCCGTTCGACAAAAATTTCCATGGGAAGCCATTATTTATACATACTTCCACACGAGGATTATATTCCTATAAGCCTGTGCAGATCTCGACATCTCTAATAAGATATACTGAAGAGCTACGCAACCCCTGCCCAAGGCTAAAACGGACACAGAGGCAGTTGCTGCTACAGATGCGAGGATTAAAACAATGGAAAATCCTACAGTCAGGAGAGCACAATCATCTGCCCATGGAAGAGATTCTGGACCTCTATTCCCAGTGCCTTGACGACCTTTTCTTTGGGGGTCTTCTGAGAGGGTTCTACAAAGTCAGTTATTTAGACTCTGCAGTCATGCCAACTGCTCTTGGACTATGCGGTGCGGACCGGCCGTTTTGGCACGAGTATGAAATTGACATAGAGATTTCGAACAGACGGCAATACTCATGGTTTTGGGAACTAGACGAACCATCACGACTGAGAGATCTCATCAGCACGCTAGCCCATGAAATGTCCCATGCGGTATTTCGCCTGTACAGCTGTCGTACATGTTCCTCATGTGTCACTAGGTACCAGAATGAGATCGGGTCGTCAGGACACGGTATGACTTGGCAAAGGCTAGCAATATCAATTGAGAGTGTCCTCAACGAATGCCCCAGGTTCAATGGCGCTGTTGTGGCTGCACCCTTCGACCTGTATAGGTCACGCTCATTTGTTCTCGAATTTTGTGGTGATAAGAATTTTGAGTGTAATGAGAACCTCCAGAATACTCTAACGAAACGCCAATTGGGGAAGTTGAATCTGACACCAACGGCGAATAACCGTATAGAAGAACTTATTCGGGTTCGAGATAAAGCACGCCGTAACGCCCGGCGTAGAGATAGAGCAGCGTTTTTAAGAGAACGGGAACTAAAAAAAGCCGTGCTTGGGGGACGAGCCTCCAGATTGAAATGGCCCTATTCACGCCATTGATTGGGGGTGCGGGGAGGGAAGCCTATGGCCCGACGAGGCATAGACATCTATAGACCATCTATAGACCATATATACATAATGTTTAGACATAATACAACACTCATTTCGACACATTTTTGCTGTGAGAACCTTCCCTGTGTTGCATTACTGATTGTTAAATGGAAAGGGGTTATGACACCCTGAGACTCTGCAGACAGTGATAAAAAAGGATGAAGTCACCAGTAGAGACCTCTACATAACATACAATTTCAATCACAACAAAGGACACCAGTAAGCATGATCCAGACTCATTCATCACTTTGACGCACGGCATAGCACGAGAAAACTCCCATTGAGGTATACTGCTCATATTACACGACAAGCAAAAGAAGCAAGTCCGCCCCCACCGGGCCTACATTAGCCACACCAGACCACAAATCCTTCGACCGCGAACAAGCAGCCGATGCCGTGCTACAACCCCCATGAAACTCCCGCGCGGCACGAGGCCCATACAATTTCTGGCCCAACAAGGCACCAGTATCAAAGAGACATTCCCATGCGCCGTCGCTTTGCCAAACTCCCTCGTAAATCATCAAATAAAAAAACAAGTCCCCTTCCCTCTACATTCCCACCACCACCCCCTTTGGGTATCCCTTCCCCTGATTTTGTTGCAGACGAGTTTTAAAAAAGAAAAAGAAACAGGCTATGAAAACGAGACGGTCAGAGGCGCTTGCCAGGTACAAAAATGAAAAGCACGCAGAGTGCGACGTCGATTAGGAGGGTGACGCCCAGGACCATGATAGATCGCTTGTTGATGAGCTTGCGGATGAACGGCTCCCGGATCTTTGAGTAGCTCATCCATGCGTACTCGCTGAAGCCAGTGAGGCCCATGATCGGGTCCAGCGAGTACTGGTGCGATGCGAGGGCGTAGACGCCAATGGTGAATGGGAGGATCAGCCAGCAGCGCGTGAGGCGCGACTTGTCGAGGAAGATGAGGATGAAGGCTGCCCAGAAGCCGCCGAAGAGGGCGAGGAGACCGATGATGAGGCGGGTCATGGTGGAGGTTGGGACGAGGTTGCCCAGGGCCTTCATGCGCAGGAATCCGGGGAAGGCGTCGCGCTCCATGGCTTGGAAGACGTAGTCCTTGGCTTGGTCGAAGACTTCGGGGTCGTCGCGGCCGAGCTCCTCGATTGACATGGTGATGTCGTTTGTGATGCTGTGGGGGAGGATGATCTCACGCTCGGCGCTGGGAAGGAGGTAGGTGTAGAGGATCTTCTCGGCCGATTGGCGAATGTCAGAGCGAGCGACTGCGTGTGCAGGGGAGTTGGAGTCGGAGTTTGGGTCGTTGGGGCTGCTCATGAAGCTGGGACGGGGACGCTCGTTGGACGTGGTGTTGCGGCCTGCACTGGCTGAGGCGGCTGATGCCAAGCTACCCTTTGGGGAGTGGCCGTTTCGTCCCTGGGCGGCCTCTTCACGGAGAAATGCCGACATCTGAGCATCCTGATCCTTTTCCTTCTCGGTCGAGAAATATGAGGGTCCAGCCACGGGGTGGTTCATGTCTCCAAGACCTTCCAGGATTGCCGAGGAGCGCTTTGAACCTCCCTTCTCAAGTTCCGGGGTTCCGACTAGGATCGAGCGACGCAACTTGCGGACATAGTGGCGGCAGAGCGACATGTGCTGTGCTACATCGAGCCTGGAAATGGTCAGTTAAGTTCAAACAGGAACAACTCTCCGTGCTGGTGATAGAGCATACCAGAAATCCAAATAATCAACAGATCTTTGCTGGTCCCGCATGTATATGTAGAAAGAAAACAGATCCACGGGTGGTAGAGTCCTCCGGCTAAGAACCTCAAACAGAGTAGGAAGACGGTTCCGGTTCATGTCTGGTTCCGGCGAAGGGGTGGCATTGACGCCAATACCTCCTCCAGCCTGAACTGGACTCCCCAGTCTATTGTTACTCATGTTGTTGGTTTGTATATCGATGAGGTCGATGTCGTGTTTGGTACCCTCGGTGAGGTGTGTCGTATACGAGGGGTGCGTTGTCCGGGATGGTGCTAGGAAAACGATCGCAAGGCGGAGATTGAAGGTATAGAGTCGCAATACCGACTCAATAAAATAATGAGTGACAAGGCTGGATGATCTATCAGATCTATCACAGCATGTCGGGGTAGTATGTCGTGAACTGTGCAAGAAGAAACGCAGAACAAGCGCGCGTTGCCAGGTCGTCACGGCCAATTTCATGAAACTTGCCTAAGGGGGCTGGATCGGGGACCTTAAATTGCGATCGCCTGAGGCAGCAAGACCCTGGCGAGAGAAAGTTACGGAGCCGCACCCACACCCACAAAAATACACCACACCACCGAAAATTCGCTAAAAGTCTTGGCACGCACATTCACAACTTTCCAAACTTTCAACCTCTTGTGCCCGTATCACGACTCCTCAATCGACAACTCGCGACCACCTTCAGTAAGACTTTCCGCCCCAGAGAATCGTGCGCTTGGTGCGCATATTGTTCTATCAATACTGATACTCTATAGCCATGTCGACGACCACCAAGAAGACGGGCAAGACCCAGCGCTCTGCCATCGCCGACGTTGTCGCGCGCGAGTACACCATCCACCTTCACAAGAGAGTATGTTCGATCTATAACACACCGATCTGATGGGAAGGGTGTTAGAATAGAGCAGAAATGCTAATTATTCTTTTCACAGCTCCATGGTGTCTCGTTCAAGAAGCGTGCACCAAAGGCCATCAAGGAGATCAAGGCTTTCGCGACCAAGTCCATGGTACGGCATTCCCACTCCACATATCGCATCGAAGTGTTACTGACAAGTTCTACGCATGCAGGGCACCACCGATGTCCGTCTTGACCCCCAATTAAACAAGAAGGTCTGGGAGGCTGGTATCAAGGGATGCCCATACAGACTTCGTGTCCGCATCTCGCGCAAGGTTCGTTTTCAACCCTCATCAGTATAGTCTCTCCTTTCTAACCTCGTTACAGCGTAACGACGAGGAGGGCGCTACGGAGCGTCTTTACAGCTACGTCCAGGCCGTCAACGTCAAGAGCGCCAAGGGTCTCCAGACTGCTCTCGTTGAGGATGCTTAGATGTATGTTCGTGGGGGGGGCGCGGGACCTGGAGTTAGCATTATGCTACGGCAGCAAATGACATGTGCTTCTTTTCCCTCGATTCTACTTGCATTGTGATTCTCAGTTGCAGTGCTATACCAGCTCTTATGTCCTCGGGCATCAAGTCAAGTTGTGTGAGAAAAAATGTCGAATCTACCAAAGACCGAAGCCATGCATGTTTCACGCCCTGTGCACAAACTTCACTACCTTCTACAACAACAACGACATCAACATTCACAGCACGATTTACTCAGTATGCTCTCAATAAAACTTAAAATATCTGGAAAATCATCGTTTCATTATCCATACCCCACCATCCGCATATGTATGCCCCAAGCCCAACCCAGTACTCCACCACTCTCCTGCGTGTCCAAATGCGTCGCTATGAGAAGGGTATTATGGCCCAAGCGGTGGCCAATCAGTGATAATGCATCTAACATCCACCAACAAAACCCATGCTGGTGCCCGGAGCGCAAAAATTATACAAGCTCCTTAAGGAAAAAAGGTATATCCTTCTGCCCCTCATCTACTCGTCATCAATATCAACATGGCGGGCAGTGACCTTCTTCTGGAACTCTGCCGGGTCCTTGTCCCATAGCTCAGCGGCTTCGCCGTTCAGGGGTGACGCACTACACAATTAGTATCCCATCATTGACGAGCACGGTGGAAGACATACTTGTTTGGCTCCCCAAGCAAACTCTGGAGACTCAGGAGGACAGTCTGGATGTTGTAGGCCGCCGTCCACTTGTCCTTGAGAATATCGAGACAGATCCTGCCGGAGAAGTCGACGTTTGGGTGGTAGATGGGCGTCTTGAAGAGAACAGTCGGCGGGGCGTATGGGTAGTTGGATGGGAAGGCAAACGATAGCTTGAGGCTTAGGTTGGCGTATGGGGTGTCATCCGGGCCCTCGATTGTCGCGGTCCAGGAGAGCAGGTCTCCGTCAGCGGAAGGGAATGCTGAGATCCCTGGGGCGGAGGATGTCATGAGCTGCATGAGCTCTGTTTGAAGTCTAAACTTTGTCAGCACCGCAAATCGCCCGCTGGAATGGAGTAAATAAACCTCTTAGTCGTGCTCACGGCATCTGGTCCACGCCTTGCCGCTCCTGGCTTTCCACTTGGCGCTGAGCCTGGTGCTGTGTTTTGAGAATCCATCTCGAAATTCATGGTATAGGAAGCAATCAAGGAACGCAGCGTCGAAGCCTAAATGGCGGCGGTACAGTGAACAAAGAACGTCGGTTATGAAATTAGAATTGCCAGAGACAGCCTCAAGCAACCAAAAGTGCAATTGTTAAAAAAGGAAAGGCGATTATGAAGAGCAAGAGTGAGTAATATATCGTTAGGATTCGTGCGTTTTTAACGCTTCGCCCCCATATGTTTACACTGGAACTCGTTGCCCTCCAGCAACGAGGTCGGACCCGCGCTAGCATGGGATTTGACTGGACCTAATGCACGTAATAAGGCTGCATCACCTGCTTTCGCGAACCGTTTACGCGATATTCGTCCCGCATGAAACGTGCACGCGACAATAACAAAGATTATTGGGCGTGAGGCGTTCTGGTAAGTTTAACAACCTGGTGTTGGATACAATATTTGGATACAGTCTACGGATACTCCACACAGGCGCCATCAGTATGGTAAGCTGCACACCGTATATATTTCTCTCCGGGGGACAACAACTTGAGGACGTTCGAGGACAATGGCTGATAACAATACTCCCTTCCAGTCCCAACTCGATCCGCTGCCAGCAGATTTACCCTTTCGCATTGTATCGAAAACCATAGGACGAGGGGCATATGCTTCGTATGTTCTAAACAAATAAACCCTGTTTTGCAAGACATGTCTAACAAGAGGGGCAGGATAAAAAAGGCCATCCCACCAACAACCACAGCACCTGTGTTCGCTGTCAAGTTCATCCACAAGACCTACGCCGTCAAACATGGCCGGATATCAGCCAAGCAGATTGCGATGGAGGTGTCCCTTCACTCGCATGTCGGACAACACCCCAACATCATAGAGTGGTTTGCAACGGGCGAAGATTCGATATGGAGGTGGATTGCCATGGAGTATGCCTCTGGTGGCGACCTATTCGACAAGATTGAGGCAGACGTTGGAGTCAGCGAAGACATTGCACACTTTTACTTCCTCCAGCTTATAAGTGGCATTGGATACATGCACTCAAAGGGCGTCAGCCACCGCGATATCAAGCCAGAAAACATCCTCCTCTCCGAGAATGGAGACTTGAAGATCGCGGATTTTGGACTCGCAACTCTTTTCGAATATCAGGGGAAGACGAAGCTCGCCACGACAATGTGTGGAAGTCCCCCGTATATAGCCCCAGAGGTCATAAGTTGTGCGAGGACCACAGATCCGAGGACCCGCGCCACGAAGGGGAGCGGGTATGCGGCGGATTTGGTCGATATCTGGTCTTGTGGTGTCGTGCTTTTTGTTCTTCTCGTAGGCAACACACCTTGGGACGAACCAACCACTTCATCCTGGGAATTCAATGAGTACGCCGAGAATAGTACTGCGAGCGCCGATAGTCTTTGGGAGAGGCTCCCATCGTCCACTCTGTCTCTTTTACGCGGCATGATGAGCATCGACACCACCAAGCGCTTCTCCCTCGAAATGGTTCGGAGGCATCCTTGGTATACGCGGAAGAATCCATTGCTTACCCCCGAAGGCCGGATGGCTGATCCTCTTGGGATGGCAGCTAAGATGTTGGAGAACCTCCATATCGACTTCAGCCAGCAACCAGTCGCCTCCCAAAGACAATCCCAGTATAACCACGACAAAATGGATGTCGACTCTTCAGAGGACGTACGCAAGGCATCATCCTCGCAACCGGATGCACCGATAAGCGACCCATTCTTCGAGTTGGAGCGCCCTGTTCGTGTTGCTGCTATTGCCGCCAGTCAGCCAGTTTCCAACAATACTGTCCCAGGACATTACGTGCCACCGAACTCCTCGCTCGCTGATGAGCCTTCCATGTCTCAATTTACTTCTGTGCCAACGGTATCGCTGTCGTTAACACAGCATGCGCGTCGTTTCCAGGATATTGTTCCCGCATACTCGCTCACGCGCTTCTTCTCTCACGTTTCCCCCGCGTTACTGGCTGGCCTTCTTGGGTCGGCGCTTCACACACTCAATATTCCGACTCCATCACCGCCTGTTTGTGAAGGTCAGGAGACAGTTTCGTGGATAAAAGTGAAGACAACAGATGGAAGGGGCTGTAGCCTGAACGGAGACATTCTGGTAGAAAGATATGACGGTGGGTCGGATGCCGGACAACTTCTAGAGGTGAGGTTTGTCAAGATTAAGGGCGATCCACTGGAGTGGAGAAGGCTGTTCAAAAATGTCGTGATACTATGTAAGGATGGGGTCTACGTGCCTGGTGGCTAAGGAGCGAAATGAATTTTATGGATGGCATGGTTGGAGTTGGACAACGCGCTTGGAAATTGGGCCTTTGATAGATATTAAGCGTCATCTGGAACGGAGCCTGTAGAACAATGGAGTCTCCAAGTTTTGGTTGTATGGACCACTTATCAATATTCTCACGTTTCGCTGCCATGAATTTACGAGTTCGAGTATCACGTACAGCTAACTTTCCTACTGTAAGTCAAACAACGCCAGTTTAAAGCCTCTAAACTAAGGTCGCTATTCGAAAAGTATAATAATAGGAAAGTCGACAAGTGGATATCAGTTTATGTCAGATTTCAGCAATGTAGAGTAAAGACGTTCAGTAGCACCTTCGTTAATCCGACCGAGCACCGAGAAATCATATGACAGAACATGCGAGGCTCATGGCGAGGCTACCATCGTTACCTGGCTGGGCCATCCGACCGAAGACATCACCCTTCCTTGTTTCTTGACACAAGAGTCCACATGGTTCGAAGCAAAATGGACGCCCTACCAGATGAGATACTTGTTTACCTGTTTTCTTGTAAGTTAAGCAGCTCGCCTTGTGTTTCACTTCTAATAGGGCACACAGTCCTCACATCACAAGAGATCGCCACAACCCAGCTTGTGTCTCGCCGGTTCCTTAGAATCGGGCGTGATAACAATTTATGGCGCGACGAGTGTTTTGAAATTTCAAGATTTTTGGTGAATCTGCGACGGAGAAACCGAGAAAAGCCGACGGCAGCCACTTCTACCAGCAAGCCTCATTTTGAAGGTCTACCGGGAGATGCAACGGAAGGCCAACTTGGGGATCGCTCTGTGACATCAGTGGACCGCCATGACTGGCATAACAGCAATCAAAGGGCAACCGAGAGAATACGAATAATGGCCAACTGGGACCCTTCGTACCAAGCTGAAAATATTGACTGGTGGCCCGCCATGACTGGCATAACAGCAATCAAAGGGCAACCGAGAGAATACGAATAATGGCCAACTGGGACCCTTCGTACCAAGCTGAAAATATTGACTGGTACACGGAGTATATCCACCGTACAGCACCAATCTCGGTCAGGTGGTTTCAGAGGCCTCTGAAGCAGGGCGGTGGAACAGAATTGCCACTGGAGGTCCGCGGTATTGGGACACACTATCTTCCTGGCAGTGATGATGTGGAAATGACCATTGCCCCGGTAGAAGACGGCAGTGTTTGCATCTGGGATGTTAAGGGCAGTATCATAGGCCGAAGCGCCGAGCGATCCTTGCGTAGTACCAAGCGACGACATGCCCCCCACGGTATTGTGGACGCGGTTAGTGTTAATAGCGATATAAACAGGGCGTTCATCGCAGTTGAGCACGGTGGGTGCCCCATACGAGATAATTCAGGTATTCCAGGGGTAGCTAACGAATCATAGATCTGATGGAGGTGGACTTACACACACTCCGAACAGTAAGCCAGACACGCTATCCATCGCTCATATCAGCCATATCTGAAGCTCGAGGATCGACGCCAATGACTGTCGGAACAGATGACGGTTTGCATCTCCACGATCCTCGCAGCCACAATACAAGCTCTCGAGAGGATTCCCCGCTGGAGCGGCTTGAAGGAGACCAGTATGAGGCTCCGGTATTTCGTATAGCGCCCGGGTTACAAATGGATTACAGTGTTGCACGATCGACAAAAACGCCCGTGGCATTATCGATTCTCCATATGTTCAACTTTGGTGAGGATACGGCTAGTGACATTTTTGTTGCTGGCCGATTTACTTGCATCATGAACTATGACAGAAGGTTTCTTTCTAGACCTCGAAGCATTATACACTCAGGGGCTAGGCTTTCTTCCATGACGTATATTCCATACTCATTTTCAAAGGACGCATCCGCCAGCATGCGGCATTCTGAATTGTCTGTGGGCGAGGTGCGTTCAGTAAAATCAACCCCAGGAAACACCCTCATAGCGTGCGGTGAGTATGCGGGTAGAGGCTCGTTGGACCTTTATGGGGTTTCGGAGCTTCCCAGCGCTGCTACCACAGATGGCCTGGTACGGACTCTACAATCCGCATTCAAGAACAGACTGACTTCGTCTACGTCTATCATATTGTCCGTGGTGCCGCATGGGTCTCGCCTCGTTTTCTCGGACGGGAATGGTAACCTGAAATGGGTTGAGCGGGATGGTTTCACCGAGGTGCGTCAGTGGAATATTTCCCACGAGTTTCCAGATAATCGACCGGGAGGAATATTTGGCGACGTGGACACAGAGAATGAGAATTCAGTGGATATTGCCCGAAAACTGTTGCCAACGAGGAAATACGGGGCGCCAGCAGCTGCTAGCATGGATAACCTTCTATTGTGGACTGGAGAGAAGATTGGCCTGGTTCGGTTCTCGAACAAACAAAACAGCGGGTCTGTTGACTTTGAAGAGGTCGCAAAGTCACTCGAAGAGCGTGGTCGTGAGGATAATGAGAGGACCTATAGGGAGTTGACCCGCAGGGCATTGGTAGCCCAGGCTGACGAAGTGAGACTGATGAGAGGTCTCGGATTGTCCGGCCACTAGTTTTATTCCAATCTATATTACAGGCAGGATATGGATCCTGGACAATGCTGTATTCGCCAGTTGTTTCATATTTGTTGCCACGACAGGCAAGTTCTATATATCAGCCTGCAAAAGGAATGATTTGTTGTACTATCTCATGGCAACTGCTGGCCGGAGAAGTTTGTGGCGCATTCGAACAGCCCCTACGGTAATAGGCTACGGGAATTGCATATATATGGCCCTGGGGCTGTGGCCTATGCGTCCCAACTGGTCACGCCGTCAACTTACTCGGCCTCCCTGCTTGCCGCTATTCTTTCAAGGCTCCCTATCGGAGCACTAGCTTCTCAAAACGCAGGCCACCTGTAGCATCCAAACTTGCAGCGGGCGCCTATACCTGGGGTTGCGAATAAATGCCAGTGGGTTGAGACCAAATCAAGTGGTCCTAGTGATCCTTCCATAATGGGGGCTGGCTACTCTGAGCAAGCCGGTAACTTTACCAGCCAATCTCCAGTGGTCTATATAGCCGTCGACGACAAGACATCGCATTTCATGTACTTCTCGCTCACGGATATGCATCAGTAAGACCTTGAGAGCCAAACACGGATGGTCTTGCAGACAATGCGCCACATAGGGCGGTCAAGGAAGAGGCGGTCACGATTGATTTGAGCGGTGAGAATAAAAAGAATATCTCCCCACATCGTTATCGGATTTTCAATACACGGTTGTTCATTAAATTGTTAATTTCGGAAGTTGAAATTAGAGTTGGCCAAATATTGAACGTTGTTGCCCAGGTATACAGGAAATATATTCTCCAACCCAAAGCTTGGAATTTGGTGAACCAGACACTCGCTCGCTATTCAACAATCGAGGTTCAACGTCGTCATCAATGTCGATCGCTGTAGGGACTGCACAATGTGTACCTTTTCAAAAAATGGCACGCTGGGCGCCTCACCTTTGCCCATTGGAGGGTACCCAAGTACCAAACAGCCTCGCCATGCCACAGACTATTTTTGTGGTTTCGGGCAATTTTGCTGGGACAACCAGCTAGCTGTCTGTGCTGGTGGCCGTCAAAGTGAGGCGGTCGTGCGTCTAACCCCCAGCTATGGAATCCCGGCCAGACCCCCCCTGCTTCGGTTCCCAACTATATTACGAGTCTTCTCTTTCAACGAAAAATAAAAATATATTTTGTCATTCAGCGTGATGGATTTTAAAATAATTACAAGTAGGAAGCATGTATCGACATGGCCGCTGTGCTATTGATGCCGTGCCTCGAGATGTCTTCCAAAACCACCCCCGACCAGTGGAATACCACAGTCGAGAGCGCAGATATACTCCACCGTACCATCGCCAGTGCACACGCCTTGATTCCGTAACGATAGATAATCGGACAAAACGCAACAAAAGTTTCAAGCGCCGCCTCAATCGAGCCGGTTATTACACAGCAGGCTCGAAGCCCACATGCCCTCAGCACCAGAATGCCGCCGCTTCGCTTGGCCCGGCCGCTGAATGGCTGACAGATGAGGAAGCCAGTCGGAGGGTGGAGAGGTGCTTCAAGAAGCGGCAGAATCAGGTACCCGGACGGATCTTACGGAAGCTGCTGAATCGCGAGCTGGCACTCGAGCAGGAGTCGCTGGACGACATCCGCGTCGCCGCGGACAATGTTTTCTTCGGCGGCATGCTCCTCGGGAAAGTCAAGTGGAGGTGGTCAAGGGACGGCGAGGAGGGGTACGAAAACGAGCTCCTGGGCTCGACGACGCCACAGTACTCACCGGAGACGGGGATCGAGGCCCGGATTGTGCTGTCGCGACCCCTTTTACTATCAGGGAGGTACAGTCGGGACCTACTCCTCTCGACCTTCCTCCACGAGCTCGTACATTGCTATCTCTTCATCTGCTGCGGCGACCAGGCGCAGAAGGACGGCGGGCACACGCCTGGTTTCCGACAGATTGTGCAGCTTATCAACGGCTGGATCGGGAACTCGCGCCTGCGCCTCTGCAGCATGAAAGCGGATTTGGACCACTTCACCATCGGGTCGGAGGACTTGCCCCGGTGTCCTGTGGTTGGGGACATCGCCTACCAGCCGTCGTCTACGAGCCAGTATGTGGACTTCGGTGACTGCACGTTTGTGTGCGGTTCGGGCCAACATACGTTATCGCTGGGGAGTGGAGATTCGCCGGCGGTGTTCGAGGAGACTTACAGGACCTCTTTTCTGCCACCATTGGCATATGTTAGCATGCAAGAACGGATGATGCAGGCGTTGGGTGGATCGGTTAGCATGCCCATCATCGTCGAATGAATGGTGCCCTAGTCCGTGTTAAAAATTCTGTTGTTCTCATTGTCGTACTATTATTTTACTTTCGTTGAACGCGATTTGGCGGCATATTATAAGGCGTTTTATATCTATAAAGGGATTAGACTCTGCAGTTTTTTAGCATACAATACCAGAAGCCATGATATAGTTGGCTTTGATCCATGTACCATTCAATGTGAGCCAATCCATTTCGCGGGGCGGACGTGTTGTGCAACCGTTTCATTTGTTGGATACTTCGGAAGTGGATTTCAGGTCTATTCTATCCATCCCCTGCTCTCATTGGAAACTCTGTCAACTATAGGACAGGTATTACAACGAGATTTTCATATCTGGAGCAACCTTGGGAGGAGTTGTGGCACACCATTGTGCTGTGTACATTTGATTCTGGAGTAACATGTTAGAAATTGTAACTTCATCCCATACGCCTGGTGTGAGACGACATACCATTATTCAGCTGCTCTGTGCGCCGACATGCCCTCATTACGGACACATCGGCTCTATAGTAACTTTTCTCCAACATCGGAATATCGTGAGACTCGACTCAGCCTTCCACCGATCAATTTCCAGCCACCGAAACCGGGCTCCAAGACCCTTCGGGTGAGTTGAACTCCACGCGCCGCTCCCAGACTCTCATTCTGCCATCTCATCCTCGCGGTTCCTCTCCGGGCTCCTCGATCGTGACCTCGCCCTCCCCTTTGCAGCTGGCGCTCTCCCTCCCTTCTTTGGCGGCGGACGCACAAAGACGAAATCCACCGTGACGGTTTGATCCAAGAGTTTCGTGCCGTTCGCGCCATTGACTGCTGCGCGGGCCTCATCGAGTGTTGGGTATTCAATCAGTGCATATCCCTATCCCTCATATTAGCCCCCTCGTCCCAACAACGCCCCACTAGGAGGCTCATTCCCCCCCCCCCCCC
>JPJW01000802.1:0-27821 GCA_000750755.1 Pseudogymnoascus sp. VKM F-4513 (FW-928)
CCCCCCTTCACTTTTGGGCCCATTTCGCCATAATTCAACCTTTCACCTACTCTCCCTCCCCCATTCAACTTCCAGGGCACCCCCGATCCTCACCCTTTTGCCCACTCCTCGTCCTCTTCTCGACACAAAGTATTGCTGTTGCTCTACTTTGCTAGCTTCTACCGAAAAACAGGCTCTTGATATTCGAGCCGTCGAGGGGTTCTGAGCTGGTACCTCGCCGAAGACTGCGTGCGGTCCTCCCCTTACCACCACACTTTCTTTCAACTTTCCCGCCCACAACGTCCACCTCGCGCGCCGTCCTTGCCAACGCTACGAGCAGAGCTACGAATAGCGAAATCCTCATACGGTTCAACTGCGGCGCTCTGATAATTCACGAGATTCATGTTTGACGCCAATTACACTTTAATGTACAATTAAGAATAATCGCCGACGTCCTGCGTTTCAAGATCCGACTCTTCGAGCCTCGAACCCGCGGTCAACCTGAACATATTTTATTTGAACAAGAGGATAGACGCCGAGGAAGGAATATATTTTGTGCCGAACCTGGACTACTACTGTCGCTTTGTCGCAACCAGCCTGTGGATCTACAATAAAGCGACTACCATACAATGAATCGAAGCCCCGGACCTTTGTCCCCAGTCTCAATAGGAGGCGGAAGCGAGTGGTCGGGCATTTCCAAATACCAGGGACTCGAGGATAACCCTCCATACTCCCCGAATAATCGCGGAAACCTAATAACACCGCCGGTGTCGAGCGGCTCCAACGGGATAATGAACGGAGGAGGCTTTCCACCCAGGGGGCCCGAGAGCCAGAACGGAAATGTGCCTTCACCGCCAGCATCGATAGCGCGCTCCAGTATCCCGACAAGTCTTTATAATGGGTCTGTGAATGGAGGACCTGCCGGTGGACGAGACCGCCGGGACGAACAGTTTGAGGGCATACTGAGCGAACACTACGTCTCCCTCAAGAGGTTTCTTGCTGCATCTCTGCGCGATGAGAAGGGCAACCCAAGACCGAACAAGGCGCGAGACAAGCTCCTCCGACTGTCACCTGTGCAATTCCAAGAACTGAGTACGGATGTGTTCGACGAGTTACTGCGGAGGCAGGCCGCGGGACGAAAGCAATCCATCAGCGGACTGAACGACCAAAATGCTCCCCCACAATTTCTGCTTCCCAAAGACACCTTCCACCCGAAGCGCAACCAGGCGCGGCAAAAACTGGCCACCCTGCCGCCACCGCGGTTTAGGGATCTGGCAACAGACGTCTTTTACGAGCTTGAGCGGCGATTTCCAAGGTTTGCTGGAGGGGATATTAATCGGAGCGGGAATGGAACCCCGGTCGACCCTAGGATGCGAATGCGCAGGCCGTCGGAGGCCAGTTCGGTCTCGGGATACGCAAGAAGTGAATCTCGCGGAGCTCGCGGCATGGGACCTGGATCCCCCGGTATGCCACCAAACGACTATGGCCGGCCGTTGCCCAAGACGTTCCAGAGCAACACTCTGGTGCCTAATAAAAGTACAATGGTGGAGGATGATGACGATCAAGATAATGACTCGGATGCATTTGGGTTAGAAAGTGCGGTAATAGCGGGCGTTGGCGCAAAGCCAGAGGTATGTTGTAACTAGACACGGTTGCGCAGATCACCACTAACTAATATATAGGAGGATAAAAAGCAGCTAAAGGAATACGAGGAACAAGTGGTGGCGCTCCAGGAGAAGGTCGGCGGGCTGGAAGAGAAGTTACGGCTGAAGGACGAGGAGCTTACTGAGGCTCTGGACGGCGAACGTAGCAGGTCGACAGCTGCAAATGCCGAGAAGCAAGAGTTTTCGGATCTGCGCCTGAAGCTGGAGGAGAAGCTGGCGGACGCCGAAAGCTTGAACGAGTCGTTGCAGTCGGAACTTGACCGGTTACGCGCCGAGCACTCGGAGACGGAGAGGGACCTTAGCGAACAGCTAGAGCAGCTGCGCGTCTCTGGAGGTGGAGGTGGGAACGAGGAACTGGAGCGCGAGAACCGGGACTTGAGGGCTGAGCTGGAGGATCAGCAACAGACGACGGATGAAGTTCGCCGAGAGGCTGGCAATTTCTTGAAAGAGATGAAGCTGCTCACTGAGCGCAACGGCACGTCTTGGGAGAAGGAGGAGCAGCTTGTGATTCAAGTCAACAGGCTAGAGGCGGAGGTCGAGGACTGGAGGAACCGTTACGCGAAGACGAAGACTCAGTTAAGAAACGTCCGGGCTTCGTCGATTGGCCTCACTATCCAGCCTAAGCAGAGCACGAGCAGCCACCACTCTCCAGATGGACTCGTCAAGGATGTCCATGTCACAAAGTTCCAGATCTCCATCGATGAGCTGCTACGAACCGCTCGCTCCGAGACTCCCGAGAATGTTGTTGAGTCCATGAAGAACGTCATTATCTGTGTCCGGAACATTACGCAAGACATGGACAACTCCACGACCAACCCCGAGCTTGCCCAAGGCCAGGCGAAACTCAAGGCCCGCGTCTCGGCAACCGCCAACAACCTGATCACCGCCTCCAAGAACTTCGCAGCCGCCAAGGGACTCTCACCCGTTTCCCTCCTCGACGCAGCAGCATCTCACGTCACCACCACCGTAGTCGAGCTCATCAGCACCGTCAAGATCCGCCCCACGCCCGCCGGCGAGCTCGAAGACGAGGACAACGAGACCCTCCAGCCCATCGAAACCCCAAGCTACTACCCCACCAACGGCGACCTCAAGGAAAACATCGCCGCGCCCTTCATGGGCATGCGCCAGAGCAACGTCTCCTCCATGTACAGCCCCGTCAACTCGCCTCGTGACTCCAGAGCTCCCCGCTCCCGCAGCGGCTCCAAAGCCGAGCCCTGGCGCAGCTCGCTCTCGCGCAACGGCCAGAACGGCGTGAATGGGAAGATGGCACCTGCGCCACTGGGGTCAATGGGTGCTTTTGGTATTCGTGCTCAGGAGCAGAACAACGAGATTGAGGATCTGAAGGTAAGCCTTGTCTCCTCCCCATAATGAGCAACAGGGGGTGTTTTACTAACACAAACACAGATCTTCCTCGAAGACCAAACCGCCTTCCTCGTCCAGATGATCCAATCCCTCGTCTCGAGCATCCGCTCCGACGACGGCGTCGGCGCCATCATCGCCGAGCTCGCCTCCATCGCCGCCGTGGTCGAGAAGGTCATGCAAGCCACCGAGAACAGCATGGACGGCAGCTCCGACGCCGCAGGCCAGCTGCGCAAGGAAGCCGCGGGCATCGTGCGCAAGCTCGAGGCGTGCCGCGAGCGCGTCCTCGATGCCGGGGAGCGCGGTGCCGAGCTCGCGCGCGAGCAGGCCACGGAGCCGGAGTGGAAGGTCTGGACGCAGGGATTGCCGCCTGTGGCTTTTGAGATTGCGAGGGAGACGAAGGAGTTGGTTAGGGTTGTGGATGGGTTGGATGAGGAAGAGGAGGAGGAGGAGGATTACGCGTAGATGGATGGATCGGTGGGGAGTTTTTTGTGCATACCCGGTACATATGGGAGGAGGGGTTCCCCCTTGTCAAGGAAGGGCCTTTGTTTTTAGCGGGATACCTTTGATCTTGCCAGGCATTTTGGGCTGGTTTGCCTCGAAAGGGGTAGGGGGGTTGTTATCATTCTTGTGCTTGGCTATTTTTTGCGTGCCCTTTTTTTTTTTGGGCCCTGCCAACCCCCCCTCGGACAGTTGTTCGGGGCAGGGGCGGAGTCGGCCTTCTTTTTCAGTTCTCTAGAGCGGGTTTTCTTTTGCGGTTGTTTTTACTTGTTTCCTTTTTTGTTATGTGGAGGGGCGGGGAAACAAAAAACACATTCACGCGCTTATGGTTACGGTCGAATAGCATATGGAGGGAGGAGACCCGGGGTATGGGGGTGCATTGGGGCATAGAACATAGGAAGATGGGGTGTGGCTTGCTGCGAGGCGGTAGTTTCGCGGGCAGAGAGAGAGAGAGTTAATTCGCTAATTTGTATTACTACGTGTGCATACGTCCCGTTGATTGTGATTTTGCTTTGGGTGACTGGTGGGGGTTTGAGCTGGCAGCATTTGGGAGAGAAATGAAAATGGCGAAGCTTTCCCGGAGAATATACAAATGCGACGCGTAGATGCTGTTTACCACATTCAAGATCAACGCACCAAACATTTGACAACGAATGGCAGAGCGAATGATCCAGAAGGACAGCTCATCGAATTTAAACTGAAAATGCGGAGCTGGTATTGATGGGGCGCGCTGGAAGAGGGGTTCGCAATTGGTGAGAACTGGAAGCGACGGCGATAACTTGAGATCGCAATGAGAAGCAGCAACAACAGGGAGAACGAGCAGCAACAGTGATTACCAGTGACAGCAGCAAGACGTTCTCGGTGATATCACCAATACCCCTTCCACCAACTCAAACGACTTCATACTGCCAAACCCTGAGACGATTGATCAGACAAGAGCCTCCTAGTTCAAGGAGTTCTATTTTAACGGGAATCCTGAGCAGGTGGCTTCTTGAAGGCACCCGACAAGACTTTTTAACAGGAATATTTTTTGAAGAGCGACGTGGGTGCCAGATAGGGCCATGAGATGGGCCGTCCACACCCAGGTATGGGGTAGGGAGGAAACTTGCTGGTGGAAGTGGGGGGGCAAAGCCGACAGGACTACGAGGCTGATTTCGGAGGCTGGGTGAGGAATGCACAAGGCCCTCCGCATATAGAGGGCACCAGGGAACACACGAGCTATCGCAGAGCGAGACAAGCAATAGATTAAATTTCAGTCACAGTATCAAACGATCAGTCAGTCCCTCATGATGTGCAATATGCTGTATTAATCCACCGCAAGTATCGCTACAATTTTCGTCTATGCCCCTCCGCCCCCTCCACCCCCAAAATGCAAATCCCCCAATCGCACCCAAAAACGCCCAAATACTCTATCCCGACAAGAAAGTCCCTGCCCAAGGGTCAAATCTTGTCAATTTGCCCAAGAAAAAAACGCCGCTTGCCGCCTGCTCTAGAAGTGAAGACGGTAAAAAGGAAAAAAAGACAAGTGAGTGTGAGGGCGCTGCATCAGCACAGTTCTGTAGCAAGCTGACCGAGCTTTTCCCTATGCCAAGCTGAGCTATTAATAATGTAATAAGTAAAATACGCTTCGAAACCGCAATGCTTGGCAGTTTAATGCGCGTGCCCGTCGTGCGAGTGATCACGGCTGCTATCCGGGTGCGCGTGCCCATGGCTACTACTGCCCTGCGACCCTCCGCCTCCATGCTGCGCCCCCGACAGCGTCGGAGGTGGGCTCTTGGTAGAGCAGCAGCCCTTCCCCACGCAGTCGTCCACGCATTCCAATAGGCACTCATCCGGCGTGGCGCGGGCGGTGCTGTCGCCGTCCAGCCCCTTGCCATTGGGATCGCCGTGGTCGTGCGCGCTGTCAAGGCAGAACTCGGGCTGGATGGTGGCGCTGTGGATGCCGTATGCGTGCAGGCACTTGCGGACGGCTTTGGAGACCTGCATGTAGCGTGCGGCGCCGCCCTCTTCGGAGATGGGGAACTCGACTTGGATGTGAAGGCTGGCGATGATTTGGGAGTCGGAGAGTTGCCAGATGTGGACGTGGTGGCAGGAGACGACTCCGGGGATGTTCTGGATGTCTTCTTTGATGTCGTTGACGTCGAGATGGTCAGGGGTGGCTTGTAGGAGGATCTTGGCGGTCGCGGAGGTCAGGGGGATGGCGGAGCGGAGGATGATGAGGGTGATGAAGAGGGAGACGGCGGGGTCGGCGTAGAAGCGGTTTGGGGAGTGGGTGAGCCAGATTATGAGTGCGGAAACGATGACACCGACGTTGCCGAGCGCATCGCCGATAACGTGGAGTACCATAGCCCGCATTCCCAAGTCGTCGTGGTTGTGGCCGTGACCTCCGCTGCCTTCCTTTCTGGGCTTGTTGTGGTTGTGGCCGACGTGCCACGAGTCCTGGCGGATAGCCTGATAACCGTAACCATTACCCCCAGCTTGCCTAAGCCCGTCCGATGGGGTGGCTCGGAGTGGAGAGTGCTCATTTGGCTCGGCTTCCTCACGAGTTGGCGATGAGGGGCCGGCAGACTCGTCAAGGTCATCTGCACTTTGAATGTCGTCCAAGGAATTGCGGCTTGCTTCGATAATCTCCTGGCGGAAACTGGCGGGGTGGATGTTGATATCAGAAGCGAGGCGGCTTGTGATGCTGCTCGAGCGAACCTTGGGGCGTTTGTGGCGAGGCGACTTGTTGCTGCTGTATTTGCTCAGAGAAAGCGATGGGTCGCTCCCCTTGGAAGTGCTGGCCGTCTCATCGGAGCTTGTGAACTTGAGTTGTCTTTCTCTTCCTGAATCTGTGGAGCGTCTAGGAGTTCGTGTGGCCCGTGACACCGCAGCTTCTGGTAGAACATCTCCAACCCTTCCGCCTTCGTCTGCAGCATCGGTCGAGATGTTTTCAGTACCCATTTGTCCCTCCTCAGCTGTTCTAACTTCGTCACCGTGGCTATGTCCCTCGTGACCGTGTGCGTGCTCTTCAGGTCCGTGTGAATGTCCATGTCCACCGAGAACGAAGAACCCAACGATATTCGACGCAAGGCCCAAGCAGCCAACAATCAGGATGAGTTGTGGGTTTGTAATAGTCGCAATGTTGACGAATCTCGTAATGGCTTCGAGGATGATAGAGAGACATAGCGCAATGAGGAACACAGCGTTAAAGAAGGCACCTAGAATCTCTGCTCGTAGCCACTGCGGGAAAGTTAGATAAAATTCTATATCTCGAGATCGAATATACTTACACCAAAGGAGTACTTGTCCGAGCTAGACTTCTGCGCAGCTTTCACAGCCCATAATCCGACGAGAAGAGAAATAATATCGTTCAACTATCCCATGTTAGCGTAGCTGTCCTGTCTCAAACACTAGGAGGCGTACGTACCATATGGAAAGCGTCAGCCATCAACGCCAGCGATCCCACCCAGATCCCAACTCCCAATTCGATGATGAAGAAGGCGATATCGATCACCAACATCACGATAATCCGCGTCGACTTTGTCCACGCCATCTCGGGCGGTTACGAGCTTCCTGCTCGGCTTCCAGCTTGTGTTTGTATTCTATTTCGTCCAGGTCGATGTGAAGGAGCGGCTCAAGCTGAGATATTCGTTGTTGATCCAATCTTTGTCTGTTGCCTCTTTGTCTGTGGAGCTGCAGTCAAACACAGCAGACGTAGTCGTGGTAAAAGCCAGATCCCCGAATGAATGGTCTGTTGGTGAGGTCGTACCTGCGTCGCCACAGCTCCTCAATTCACAGCCTCGCGTTGCTCAACATCGAGGCTAGTGGGAAATATGGAGACGGCATCGGAGGGGACAGGTCTGGAGTTTATGTTGTACAAGTACCTAAGCGATGCGCAGGAATGTGTGTAGTTGTATGTACGAGTACGTAAACATAACGTATCACGCCATCGAAATAAAGCAATAGTTCTGAAATGGTAGCAGTAAGGGGGCTCTGGATTTGTATTGATTGATATTTTATATGGCATGTGGCCAGTTTGAATTCCCTGACATGCACTTCGCCACTACTGTATGCTGCATCGTAATTGTAGTGTGCATGATGGAGTACACACAAAAGTCTTTGACAGCCGTTAGGAGGCGACACCCGCGCGGCTATCCGATCTCGGGGTTGTGCACGGAGATATCTATCCCACTCCCACTCCTCTAGCCAGACGAGCACACCCACATCCTCTTAGCTTGGGATAGGGTGGGATAGGGTGGGATAGGCAGCACCAAGTGTCAAGAGTAGCGCTGCTGTAGCGTAGCATGGAAGCACTGGGCATCGGGCACAGACGTGGAGTTCGCATGAGATGGATGTTCGTGCATCTGTAGTGTAGCCAGCCTTGTGAAATAGTGTTTGATATGTCACTTTATAGTTAACATCCTATGTATTGTATGTATTGTATGTATTGTAACTGTTGCTTCAACAGCATTCCCCACTTATTGTCCAACCTCATGCTTATCATCAGCATCCAATCTGTATTCTCCGCGTCGGGTGCCTTAGCAAACCCGGCCAGTATTATTTCATCCAGTTTATACAAGCTTGATCTTCTCCGTATCAGCTCTTGGGCGGTCATCCGCTTGGGTATATATAATTATTCTCATCACGGTCCTCTTCGTATGGGCCGCAGCCGCTGTGGGTGAGATATGGGGGCAAGCTTGCGTCCCTTGTAGGTTAGGGCATATGTATATCTCGTCTTTGCCTTGTGTAGAACCAACGCTCAGCTGCGTGGTCATCTCCTAGGTATATCTGTTTTCAGCGCCCTCTCTTGCTATCTCTTACCTCAATCGCCACAAGGATGCCGAAGCAGACGAGGCACAACTGATCCCAAGGTGTAAGCAAGTTCTTTGGTTGGATTAGGAATGGACTTACCAGTAGAACCAGCAACCCTATCAGTGTGAGCTCGAACCCTCCAGCCAATGCCTTACCTCGGGTGATAGCATTTTGCTGCCTCCACCACCGGAATGTCCCCAACAATAGCGTCGCCATCGCCGCGCCCTGGCAGATAGCCCCGAGTGGCTTCCCGGTGACGAAGTACCCGATGTGCGGATCGGGCGCTATGGACTTTTGGAGAGTGAAGAGCTGCGAGATGATAACGCCGAGCATAGACAGGGCCTGAGATGTCCTGAGGTAGCCGAGGAACGTACGCTCTAGAGCTGCAAAAGCGGATTAGCCTAACTCATCTACTCATCTCCTTCACTGCATGCGAAGACGGGAATGAATCTGAAACAGATGGATCTGAGAAACGTTGAAGGACTATAAACGTATATTGAAACACAGCATGGATAGATTGAGATCGAGCACGGCCACTGGAGGAGCTATCTTATCCGAGACATGCCACCGCTTGGCCAATAGGTAACATTTACCAGGAGATGAAGCGCGGATGAAGTGAAGAGCGCATGTAAGAACTGTACAGTGGCGTCGTCATTCGTTGCGTGCTGGGGCGCACGAGTCCAACGATCGACATTGAGCCTGCGGAAGTTGCTTCTCCGCCATCCAATCCAGCACCCTGGAAAAATAAAAAGCAAAAAGCGGCGAGGCATCCTAACCCCAGCCGCGGATAAACGCACCCTGGCGTGCGTTGCAAAACTCAGAGACAGACCCGAGACATATAAAAGAAAAACAGTGCAGAATAGCGGGGGGTGCAGAGGGTTTCCATACCTAAATGATCCCGATTATGGGCCTGGTCAACGATAACACTGATCTGCCTCCCCCAGAACTTCTTCAATTCAAATGGCACGCGCGCCAGGCCCTGTGGCGGGCCCAAGGACTGTCGAGAGCGGGTGCGCGAGGAGGCTCGCTCGTGAGCAGTCGTCGCATCGCTGTACTGCGATCTATAGCTCGCGAGCTCATGGGAATCTATGGCATAGGAGCGCCTGCGGCGACCTAAGTCCTCCTCCTCCCCGCTCGACCCCGCGGCGGCCATATTGCCTGTGTATAGAGATATGCTCGGTGTGTGTATGGATGGATGGATGCCTGTGCGTACATCGGGGCGAGATAAAAATAGGCGCGCGAGTGGATTGCCGTGGGGCGTGAGTGAGGACAGAGGGCGGGGGTATATGCGGCGTCGTGAGATGTGATTTGCTTTTCTGTTGTGGCGTGGAGAGCAGGATGGGGGTTTTGGATGTCAATTGCGCAATCCGCAACGTGGGTGACCAGGAAGGTGAAGGTGGCCCAGCGGTCCCCGGTCAAGGTATAATCAATGACAGGCGGCCCCGGCGAGCTCTGGCAACATCTGCTTCGCTTTAATAGATGGAAAAATCGCAGTGGATCAAAGGAAAGTAGATTGGGACAATCAATCACATGGAGACACGGAAGGGAAAAGAATGAATTTGTGAGCCGGCGACGTTGAAAGTGCTACATAATGGGCAAATCCCTAGTTTGGAAGCTGGGAGCTAACTATTAGTGATAGGTTGGGGTTGACAGGTACGTACCCTTTTCTCCATACAGTACAAAGTACTAGTAGTTGGCCGTCGTGCGTGCCACTGTTAATTGAGTACTCGTACTCTACTTTTTGGCGGCAGAGTCGCATCGGGTGGGGGGAATGAACCCTATCGTTTATACCACCTCGCCTCAACTCATGCTACCAAAAACAAGACAAATGGAGATACCTCCCTCTACATTTTAGATTGTTTTGTTCCTCGATATTAACGGGAGCTTCTCGGGATTGTCCACCTGACGAACAATCCAACAACTCCAACTGAGTGACAAGGAAGTAGGAATTTGGAATCGATATTGAAGGGAGGAGAGCGAGGTTGGAAGCACCAGGACAAAGACCGAAGATCGCAGCGCGGACTAATGCAGCCAGCTATAGCATTGGCCAAAGGACAGCAACATGCCTCCCTTGAAGCTATAACATGGAATGAGGTCAAGAATGGACAGCGATGCCGCATTCACGCCGGATACTGCTTTCAATGCCTGCTATTCTCACCTGCAAGCGTCCAAAGGAGGAAGCAGTTGACTTTTCTTTATACTTCTTTGTGATTCAAACTCTCAGGGGCCCTCTTCACCTTCCATCGTCTGAGACACATGCACCGTGGCCATTCCAGAGCTGTTCTGTTGTGACTTCCATTCGTCCCGTGGCGCTCTCGGCGTCCATACAAATGCATACTGCATTCATCTATAGCACCGACGGACGGCTTGCAGGACAAAGGGGATCAGCTCCCCAATAGCCAGGATTCCGTCTTGTGATCCCCAAGCAGAGTATAGCGACAGGTTCATTCATGTTGCGTTGACACATTGCGCATATGTATGCCCTCGTCAGAGTTAGCCTTCGGCTGGCCTTCCTTCTTTCACATGACGGGATGCCGGAAATGCAAACGCAGGCGGAGCGCAATGCAGCTGCATCTGTGCTGTATATGACCACAAAGACTCAATGCCGTGTGCAGTATAATGCCCCGTTTTATAGCCGTCTGCTGGAACAGCATTGAAACATCGGTCCTCGGCTCCATTTGGCTTGCAATACAGAGATCCTCATGCCGGGTAGTTACAGGGCACTACATACGATACTCTATTCGTACCTGCGAGCATTTCACACTATGGCTTCCCTCGCCGCGGGGAATTACAGTTGTACCTTATCACTGGCGTGCACGGCGCGGTATCACGGACCGCTAGACCGACCGACCCACCTGGACAAAGCATGGCAAGCTAGGCCGAGGATGTCGAGGGAGCGATCCGCTGGGTTTGCGTTGGCAACACACGTCGATCAATGTTGACGCGGAGGAGTCTATAACATCGATTGTTTCAGAGAGCTCTTGGAAGGATCACTCCAAGATATATCTCGGCAAGTCTAGAGTCTACCTTATTTGACCGTGCTCCGCCGAGCTGCTGCCCGTGTACTCTATCGTGAAGGACTAGGAATTCAGCCGTGATGGATGAATACGCTCCAACACGCCACGCCTGCGCTTACTTACCTACAGTATGGGGTCGTTGAAGTTTAATTGTGTGAATGTGGGTGTGTGCCCTTGTGTGCGCTTCTCGGATGCATCGTGTGCGTTCCACTGTGGCCCTAGCATCGATGCTACCCTCACCAGCATGAACTCATACATACAAATCACAGAGTAACATCCAGGCCTCACAGGCTTGACATGGGACACACTGGGCCTTTGGTAACGTGGATTCGGGAGCGATCTCGCCGGACGCTGATCTCCTAGTAAGGTACTGTACGATCGGCACAGACCTCCCACCAAGAAAGACCCCCAACTTATGCACAATCCTTCCAGGGACAACAACCCCTCTAACGCATCTCTTTTCACCACGGCGCACGCTACATAGAAGCTACCCTATGAGAGCGATAAGATGTTCGGTTTGGAGGAGCGGAGGCATGCAAAGCGAGATCAAGTCGCTCGGGCAGTGGCCGAGTAAGGCTCTCTGACACTTGCTCGAACATCAATAAACCTGTGAGAACGGGTAACTAACCGGCGCTGGTGCCCACCTGTTGTTTGCCCCTCTCAACACCCGATATTCTCCCGGCATAACTGGACCCTTTTTCCGCCAATCTGGCGGGCCATCCACGTTGTCCCCCATATTTATCGCCCAAGATGAGAAATCTCAATCAAGTCCACAACACCCTAGCTTGCCCCTCCCGCCCCAACTTTCTGTAAGCTCCCCACATTCCTCGAGCTTCATCGCTGAGGCGGTCCGCCTGCACCGATTCGGCTGATGCATGGACTATAGCAAACCAGATTGAGCCAATTGATTGCAGGCAGACGCCTTTGAATCAAGCCATGGCCTCTTCCTGCCACCCTGTAGTTGCTGACCTCTCGCCAGCCTCACCGTCACTTAGCCGGCAGGTTGCACTTTGCATCACAAACCATGTTCAACCGTCAGATGCATGGGTGTGGTAGCCTCTATAGCGGCGGAAGGAAACCACTTAAATTCCGTTTAAGAACATTAGGTTTGAGATATATCAGCACCGGAGGCAGCTGATTAAGTCTGTTGATACCTCTTAAGATCTGCTATATATGACAATCGGGGACCGCCTTGCCATTTTTCCACTCCCAAAGTCTCTCTGTGTCCATGTTGCCTTGCTTCTGAATTCAACATATGCAAAGCTGTTCGTTTATTAACAACAGCGCCTCCATCCCACGTAAAATTCTGGCTTTGTGGCTACATTGATCGAAAAGCCAGCCTCTCAGGAATAATGACTGAAACCGCGGAGCTCCCGACGCCAGTCGTAGAGGTGACGACTGAGCTGACCTCCGATTCTATTGCTACTACAGCAAGAGGGTCTGAAGTCCATTCGCCGTCAAGTAACAGAACGGCCAGTACACCTGCGTCAGAGCTGTCGTCTATCGAGGCGTTGAAGGGATTCAAGTCAACAAATCTCGGCGTGTCAAAAGAAAATGCTCGGGCCAAGGCTGCTACATTGTCACTGGTGGAGCAGGTGAGTGGCGTTGTCTCGAAAACATGATTGCAATAGCTGACCAGTTCAAAGGTCTCACTGCTGAGAGCCGCAGACCACTGGAGGACTGTTGCAATTCCCAACAAGGGTATTCCAAATATCAAGACCAGTGATGGACCAAACGGGGCTCGCGGGGCAGTATTTAAGGCCGGCACAAGAGTGAGAATTCATTATTATATCTGGTTGGGAAAGATCCAGGCTGACTAAGATACAGGCTGCACTGTTCCCCTGTGGTGTCTCTCTGGCAGCGACTTGGGACACAAAGTTACTCTATGAAGTTGGACAGCATCTTGGCGAGGAAACCAAAGCTCGCTCTGCACACGTCCTCCTGGCACCCACAGTATGCCTGCACCGAGGACCTCTCGGCGGCCGTAACTTTGAATCATTCTCAGAGGACCCTCTTTTGACGGGGAAACTCGCCGCATCTTATATTAATGGCCTTCAGCAAAAGGGAATTGCTGCTACCATCAAGCGTATGCATACACTATCGTCTATGAAGTATCACGTGGAATAGACATGCTGACTTGGCTGTAGATTTCGTTGCCAACGAGCAAGAAACCGAAAGACTGACGATGGACTCGGAGCTTTCTGAGAGAGCTCTCCGTGAACTCTACCTTCGTCCTTTTGAGATTGCGGTTAGAGAATCTAACCCATGGGCTGTCATGTCCTCTTACAATCTCATCAACGGTGTTCATGCGGATATGAATACACACACTCTGAAAGAGATTCTCCGTGGGGAATGGAAATATGATGGGTAAGTCATACGCCGTTACGATAAAAAGCGTTGCTCACACCTTATAGATTGGTTATGTCGGATTGGACTGGAGTCAACTCCGTAGCAGAATCTATAGAGGCTGGCTGTGATCTGGAGATGCCTTACTCGGATAAATGGCGTGGAGAAAAGGCGATTCAGGCTGTCAAAGATGGGAAGCTAAGCCAGGACGCCGTAGAGAAGGCTGCTGCCAACGTATTATACCTAATTGACCGTGTCAGAGGCCAGGATACGTCACCGGAGGAGCCTGAGAGGGAAGAGGATACCCCTGAGACGAGAGAACTAATCCGCAGGGCAGGTTCCCAGGGATTGACCTTGTTGAAGAATAGGACCAACCTCCTTCCTCTCGACGCCGAGAAGACGAAGATTGCTGTCATCGGACCTAACGCCAACAGAGCCATTGCTGGCGGTGGTGGTAGCGCCAGTTTAAACCCATACTATAACACGCTACCGCTATGGAGCATCCAAAGAGCCTCGAGTAAGGATGTCACGTATGCTTTAGGCTGCGATATCTATAAATGGGTTCCCTTGGCGACACCATTCTGCAAGGCCCTCACCGGCGAAGAAGGCGTCACAATCGAATTCTACGTCGGCGACAAATTTGAGGGGGAGCCGACGGTAGTCCAAACAAGAACAAGCACGGATCTTATGCTGTGGGATTCTGCGCCCACGGAGGTCGGGAATGTCTGGTCTGCCTATGTCAGAGCAAAGCTTACTCCCAAGACTACTGGAAAGCACAAGTTCAGCTTCTTCAGCGTTGGCCCCGGACGCCTGTCCATCGACGGCAAGCTACTTGCGGATCTGTGGGACTGGACCGAGCAAGGAGAGACCATGTTCGACGGCTCGGAAGACGTCGTGGTTGAGATCGAACTCGAGGCTGGCCGCACGTATGACCTGGTGTCGGAACTCACCAACGAGATCCGCCCCATGACGAAGCAGATTGCCATCGGCCGCACGCATGGCCCTGGAGGTGTGCGCATCGGGTACAAGGAGGAGGACAAGGTGGACCATCTGCAGCAGGCCGTTGATGCGGCCACAGAGGCTGATGTCGCCGTTGTGATTGTTGGTCTGGATGCGGAATGGGAGTCTGAAGGGTACGATCGCGCCAACATGGATCTCCCCAAGGACGGCAGCCAGGATCGCTTGGTCGAGGCTGTTCTGAAGGCGAACCCAAACACGATCGTTGTTGTCCAGGCTGGCTCGCCGGTCACTATGCCGTGGGCTGACAAAGTGCCGAGTATCCTGCAAGCCTGGTACCAAGGCCAAGAAGCTGGAAATGCTTTGGCTGATGTTCTGTTTGGCCGTGTTAACCCCAGTGGCAAACTTCCTGTAAGTCACCCCTTTCACTCTGACCAGGATGGCGATCTAACCCGTGCAGACTACATTCCCAGTCCGCCTCCAAGATAACCCAACCTACCACACATGGCCTGGTGAGAACAAGAAGGTTGTTTACGGAGAGGGTATCTTCATGGGATACCGCCACTACGAGCGCCTCGCCATCAAGCCCCTCTTCGCTTTCGGCCACGGCCTCTCTTACACCACCTTCACATATGGCGCCATCACACTTTCAAATACTACCCTGTCTGCCAATGAGAAGCTGACAGTCACCATCCCGATCACCAACTCGGGCAAGGTCGACGGCGCGGAAGTGGTACAGGGCTACGTCCACGACGTTAAGTCGAGGCTGGTGCGTCCAGAGAAGGAGCTGGCTGTGTTTGACAAGGTCTTCCTGAAGGCCGGTGAGACGAAGGATGTTGTTCTCACGCTGGATAAGCTCTCGGTTGGGTATTACGATACTCGTCTCAAGGCATGGATTGCTGAGGAGGGCGAGTTCAAGATTTTGGTTGGCTCTTCATCTGCGGATATACGGTATGCTTACTTTCTCACCCCCTTCGTATCGCGATTTGATCGGTGCTAATTCTCGATACAGACAAGCGGCTACGTTCGACGTTGCTGAATCTTTCACTTGGATTTTCTAAGGACCGGGGGTATATTTCACATAGATTTTTCTTTTGAATACCAGTGCCTGGGCGGCGCAATACCATTATCAGATCAGATGAACGACCCGTACTTTCCTTATGAACCGCCACGCCAGACTTATATCTAACTAAGAATGCGCGTGGAATTCTCGTGCTCCGTAAATGCAAAATACGAATAACAAATGTGACTTTTAGCCATGGAGTGGCCTAGGTTGTGTCCGGGGCGTTTTAATGTCATTAATGTTATTACTGTCCCCACATAAGGGGTTGTCTATCGAATGCTGCGATATAAATAAAATGCATAATAATCAATTAAACCTAAACGGGACGACAGCCTTGTCGCGGCCCTGCCCAGGCCCCCGAATCGAGAACACCCCAATATTCTGAACGTTGACACCACTATACTACGTACCCTCGTCCATTTTTCTTTCCCTCGTCCAATTCTGTTTCAACCATTTTCGTGAATGCCTGTCTTTACTCTATAATATCTCTATTCCTTCACGATATCCGGTGGACGAATTGAGCCGCGCAGATCCTACTGTACGTCACTGACACCGCTGTTTGTCCTCTTCTCGACCCTTACCACTACACACACCCACGACTACGAGGCTGGATCCACAGGTATGGCGAGCAGATAGCGCCATGAGCAGCAACTACAACCACCTCCGGACGCGCTCATCGCGCGACCACTTCATGGAGCCTCCATCAGTAGTATCGCGGGTTCTCAATGTTCTCCCGACTCGTCTCGCTGTCCTTGCACTGAGGACGCTGGACAAACCCCGCGGAGCCATAGCACAATTTCCCACTACACTGCGGAATGCACGGCGGGCCGCGCGGCGGCCGACGCTGCGTACCTTGGTGAATGTGCCGAATGCGTTTATTGCTATATGGTTCCTGTTGTTGTTGTGGGGAGAGCGGTGGGCATTTCATAGTGCGATTAAAGAGTGCAGATGGGAGAATTGGGAGAGATGGGTAGGTCCTTGCTCCGCGGTACCGTTCTGAGACGAATGCTAACAGCTCGACAGCCTCAAGCAGCGACGCCTCATCACCTCGTCCTCCTCGCGGATCCGCAACTTGTCGATCCGCATACTTATACTGGGCGGCCGTGGCCGCTGTCGGCGTTTACGGAGTTACATACGGATAATTACCTCAGACGCTCGTATACGAATTTGCAGCTCAAGTTGCAGCCAGATACTATATTCTTTCTCGGCGACCTCTTCGATGGAGGTAGGGAATGGGCGACGATGCGGGGAGATACGGAAGACCCGGAGTGGCAGACACAGCAGCGTGCAAAAGACGAAGCAGAATTAGTAGGATACTGGAAGAAGAACTACGGCGAGAGCTTTTGGATGCAGGAATACGAGCGCTTTGGCAAGATCTTCTTCAGCCTATTCAACTTGGGGAACCCAACCTCACAGCCGAGCCGAGGACAGCGGGGTCGCAAGATCATCGCGAGTCTTCCAGGGAACCACGATCTGGGATTCGGAGCGAAGATCAAGATGCCAGTGCGGGATCGATTTGAAGCATTTTTCGGGGAGGCGAACCGCGTGGATGTTATAGCCAACCACACCTTCGTCAGCATAGACAGCGTGAGCCTGAGCGCTGGCGCGGATAAGAGCGAGGTCGACAATCGGGACGTGTATGCACCGGTAGAGGAGTTTCTAGCTGGCGTGCAGGCACGCAAGCGTCGTGCCATTGCGCGTGAGCTCCGCTACATACGAGGTGAACCGGAGGAACTTAAGCACCCGAGGACCATTCAAAGTACGGATGGACTGGTGTTGAGGGAGAGTGATTTCCTGCCCAACGACCCGGGAGAGGCGAATAGCAATGACCTCCCCACTGTCCTCCTCACCCACGTCCCGCTGTACCGCGAGCCCGGAACGCCATGCGGCCCTCAACGCGAACACTGGCCCCCTGCCACGCCTCCCAAGGGGCAGCTTGGGCCCGTAATCCCCGACCACCGTAACGCGATCGCCGTGTCGCGCGGCTACCAATACCAGAATGTGCTGTCACAAACGGACTCGGCGCGCTTACTGAAGACAATTGGGAACGTGCAACACGTCTTCAGCGGCGACGACCACGATTACTGCGAGTTGGTGCACGACGAGGCGAATTCGGGCGTTGGAATTATCGGTCGCGCGAGGGAGATCACCGTCAAGAGTATATCTTGGTGTATGGGTGTCCGCCAGCCTGGATTCCTCATGGCTAGTCTCTGGAACCCGATTGGGCCCGACGGACGCCCTCTGGGTACCAAGGGTGGCGGACACGGCGCAGTGAACGACGTTCCTGCAACGACGATCGAGACGCACCTCTGTCTGCTGCCGAACCAGATCTCGATCTTCATCCGTTACATCTTCCTCTTCATTATCACCATCTTTTCTCTCCTCGTCCGCGCCGTCCTGACACAGACCATGGGCCTCCCACCTTCCCTGCCACCATCGACATTTTCCTTCTCCACACCGTCGAAAGGAGACACCCCGCTCCTCCCAACATCAAAGCGCGGTGCCGAGCTGCACAGGTCTTCGGACTCCTCGACGAGCAGCACGTCGAGCACACTGAGTGGGCATCTTGCACCGCGGAGCACCGCGGCAAGGACGCGTAGTGTGAGTCCCGCTGTGGGCTACGGGCTTCCGGCGGCGCAGGCGCAGAACCGTTATGCGCCTCCGGCGTGGGGAGCGGAGAAGGAGAAAGAGAAGGGGGGTCGGGAGTTTGGGGATGAGAGGGGAGTGAAGCACGGGACGCCGTTGGGGCGGATAGGGAGGGAGCTTGCGGGGAGCGTGTGGAGGGTTTTGTGGGTAGCGGTATCATTGTTTGTGTGGTTAACTTGGAGTGGGTAGGATATAATTCTATATATGAGGTAATGAACATTTTTTGGGATAATATGTGATTTTTGGAGTGTGACAAGCGTTTCGGACCTGTGCTGGACTCGAATTTAGAAATGAGAGTTCACATAACAGTTCCTCGAAACTTGATACTTCAGTTCAGAGATTAATTGCCAGGTGTGACTATATTTATCACACCCATATACTACGGACTAACTATCCATTGTCCCCATCCCAGGGACATAGCACAGTACGCCGCTGTTGCCGCGGCCCAATCGTCCGATTCATATCCCCGACCTGATGACAACGCCTAACACGACAATATGATGAAGGGGCCCAATCCATCCCCCGGGGTTCATGACCCTATACCATCCCATACCCCCTAAAACGCCCCGCAAAAACACCCGAAAACAAGAATATGACATGAAGATAAATAGATCGTTAGTATGATGAGGTATAGTATTGGCGCCGCGCTGGAATAAAAACTGGACAGATGGATTGAGATGGTGTTCGGAGCGAAGATGTGGCGATGACAATGTGGCGGTAAATTTTGATGATAGAGGGTGATCTGACATGGCCGTGGGTATTAAGCGTCAAAATGCAATGAAAGCGTATAAACAGCGTGCCGATCCCCGGTTTAAAAGGTGAAATTCACATTCCCCAACGACGCAATAATCTTATCCTCATCGGTCTCCGTCGCCGAGCTGGTCGCTTGGCTGCTCCCCGTCGGCGTCGGCGTGATGCCGTGTCCATTTTCTGCATCGTGCGTATTCATCGCTCCCTGCGCCGTGGCCGCATCCGCAGCCGCGCGCCGTCGCGCCTCTGTGCGATCCGCTAGACTCACGCCGCTAGCCTGCCCGACTTCGTTCTCCTGGATGTCCTGAAAGCTCCAGCTGGGCTGGAAGACGTTGGAGTCCCATGCGTGGTCGACACGTTCGTAGAGCTCGTCGATCTGCTCGAGTGAAAGCTTTGATGTCTCGAAGACCAGAAACCAGACGAAGAATATGGCTGCGACGCAGAAGGTACCCCAGACGAAGAAGACTTTCGCGCCAAGATCAGCGTAGCCGGGGCCGTTGTTCACTAGGTAGGGTGTTGCGTAGGCGATGGCCCAGTTGAAGAGCCAGTTGGTGGCGGTGGAGATGGACATGGACTTGGCGCGGACCTTGAGAGGGTAGATTTCTGAAGTAACGACCCAGGCGACGGGGCCCCAGGACATTGCGAAGAAAGCAATGTATACGCAGACGAAGGCGATCATGACTTTATTCCAGACTTGATCGTTAGGCTGGGCGCCAAACGCAGTGCCAACTATGGCAACAATGAGCTGCGACCCTGCCATGCCAACAGCGCCTGCCAGGAGGAGGCGGCGTCGGCCCCAGGCTTCCACTAGGAACATGCCCGGGACGGTGCAGACGACGTTCACGACGTTCGTCACCAGGCTGTATATGAATGGCGACTCGATCCCGGCATGTTTGAAAAACGTAGTACCGTAGTAGAAGACAAAGTTGCATCCGCTCAGCTGCTGGAGCATTTGTAAACCACATCCGGTCAGGAGCCTTAGTCCGAGGTGAGGCGCGCCGCGGAACACATCTCGATAAGTGGATGGCCCAAGAGAGAGTTCGTAGGCATGGTTAGCCTCAATCTCCGCTATTTCCTCGATTAAAGCGGGGTGCGTTATATCGAGGCGCCGTATTCGAGAGAGGGATTCCGCAGCCTCCGCGTGCATCTCACGTTTGATAAGATATCGGGGTGTTTCGGGGAGAATAACCAGCCCGATAAAGAGGATGCCGGCCCACACAAACTGTAAGGCGACAGGTATCCGAAAGCAGTTGGCGGAATTCAGATTTGAGGTAAGGTAGTTCACTACCGCAGCGATGAAGAGGCCGACGGTGATGGCGAGCTGGTAGCAGCAAACCAACGCTCCACGAATCCATTTCGGTGCCATCTCGGATTGATACAACGGGACAAGAACGGATATCGTTCCAACGCCCATGCCAGCAAAGAATCTAGGAAGTGTTAACGTAGATAAGAAAGGGGGGGGTTATCTACGGTGCATACCTTCCAGCGGCAAAGAGGCGAATGGTTTTTGAAGCTGTCTGCATCGAGACCCCAAATGTGAAGACCAATACTGCCAACATGAGCGACTTCCGACGCCCTATCCTATCACCAATCGGGGCGGCGAGGAGGGCTCCAAAGAAGGTCCCCGCACTTAGTATCGACACTATTTCCGATGACTGAGTGGGAGTTATCGCAGGTTGGCCATTGTCGTCCTTGGCGCCCGTCGAGAAGTTGTCGAGCCACCATCGCATCGCAATAATGCCGCTAATTGTGCTGCAAGTCCCAAAGTCAGTCCATGTGCCATGTGCTAGTCTCGCGCAAAGCGCTTACCCAGTATCATATCCAAAGAGTATTCCTCCAAACGCAACAAAGGCACCGATCATAATCGCAGGTGCCGAGGAACCGGCTGCGCTTTCGGGCTTCCGCCATGCTGTCAAGTCGAACACCTTCATCGCGGTGTTGCGCCGTCGGAACGGCAGGTCGTGTGTATCGCGCGAAGGGCACCCAGAGTCAATCTCCCCCCTCCTCTGACCTATTGGCCGTTGCTGGAAGCAGTATTGATCGAAACTAGCGGTGTCGTCGAATTCGAGGGCATCAGATTCGACTTCGCGACGAAGGGTCTCATTGGGCTGGCTGTGCGAAGGCGAAGGGTTCCCTCTTCGCGGAGGGTACGTGGCGAGTGCTGTTCTCGCAGACTCTGGCAGAGGGTCCCGATTATGACCGACGCAGGCTTGTGGTCGGGGATTCCCAGAGATAATGTCGTATGTGGAGATTGCGTGGATTGCTTCGAATGGGGCGACGAGAAGGTGGGTTGATGGGTGGAAGTGGAAGTGGTTGAAGTACAACTGCGGGTCTGTGTGGATTATCTATGCGTGTATGGGAGTACGGTCGAGACGCCTATTTGGCGGGGAAGGAAAGGAGGCGGGTTAGCGGATCGTAGGTGTCAGGAACATGCCGGACAGGGCGCGGACAGCCGTTATTTTAGTCAAACCACACAAATGACAGGGCGTTATATTAGAGACAATCATCACAAGCAGCTCTCGAGTCTCGAGTCCTACCATACATAATCATACATAATAATACTATGATACTACTATTTGCTCTATGTTCCATCTATCTCACTGTTTCGCTATATATAAACCAATCTATGTGTACATATCCACAGACACATGCACAGCGAAACAATACAAAGCATTCCCACCTACTTATCCCGCCCGTGCCGGGCTCCTTTGTGTCGCACATTCCCTGGTGGAAACTCTGAACACTATGGTTGGCTCCTTGCCTTTCTCCTCACCACTTGGCATTTCTAGGATCTCTGCCACCATCCTCATCCAAGTCTGACCACCCCCTCCCGCCCTCGACCCTTATGTTGTGCGGTGCGGAATGATCTACTGACGAAAAACAGAGGTAGCCCCGATGCGCATCCGGGCATGCTACTGTAGCCCACACAGTATATCCTGCGAGTAGTCACTTGTGACCCATCCTTTCTGCCAAAATTAACGGCTCCTAGTGCCTTGACCGCGGCAAGGAAGAAATGGAGACTCTCTGGGGTTCCTGCGAAACCAGTTCGGCACAGTAGGATTGCATATTCCCTGTGCACAGCGGCACAGAACAGAGCCTGCCACCCCTGGCTCTTATTGCAACACGGCGCATGTGCTACGCTACACAGAATCTGCTCCGCACACACATGCGAGCAATACACAATGAAAAGTTGTGTCCCCGTCTGGCCTCCCGCTCTTCCTCATCACAAGCGTGTTGTGTTCAAGCCAGCGTGGAGTATATCTCTTGCTGCACACTGTTACCCCCAGCCGAACCATAAGCCATATATGTGAGTTATTATCTTCTGTGGAAGCTCATCTGCAAACGGCTCCAGCTCCTTCGCACTACCAGCAACATCCCCGGATTTCGTCAAGTCAACCCGCCCATTCCCGCGCACGCGAGAAAAATGATCGGCCACCCTTTCCGGCTCCACTTTCCTACATGTCGCAATGTGCTTCAGACCCTGATGAGCGACTCGACGGGCAGTCCAGCCTCTCAGATCACCTGACTGAGACACTGGATATCTCAATTTCTTTGTCTCTCATGCCAATTCCACTCCATGTTGGAGTAATAAGAGACGAGTAAGTGGCATATTGTGCGTCGTTTATTCTTGCTACAAACCGCGCTCGCAACACACTCTTACCTTTGGTCTCTATGACGATCGTTTCGTGATCTCAAAAATATGGTAAAAGCCCGAGGCAAGTGAGAATAGTTATTTCATTTCCGCATGCACAATCTTGGTGCAATTTTTTCCCTCTTGCGCTGCATACCGGTTGCGAAGCTATTTTCTCTCTTTGTCCTTGAATATGTCTTTATTGTTCAACTGCCGCATGCGGCTACGAGTAAGAGACTCCCTATTTTACTTGATGGAAGCCATGGCCATGAGTTACACCCGTTCTGCCTTTCCATTTTGTCCATAGATTTACAGATCTCCAATTCATACATTTTCCCTGACGGTGGCGCTCAACATGGCTTCTTTCCATGCTATGAACAACTATATGGTCAGCTCGCCTAACCAGAAGGCAGTAAATAATATACTTGCGTATATGGAACGTATGGCCATTACGAATGTCAACGCGTCATTTTTGGACAGATTAGCAAACCTCCCAAGCGGACCTCCGTTTAAAGAATCTATGCTTGATCGAGCGTTGGGCTTCTTGCGTGCCGAGTATGATGATCAGAGAGAGTTCGAGTGGGCCGTTGCACTAAAACCGTGGGACTGCCGGCTGCTAAACCGTACAATTGGAGCATCGTTTACTAGAGTTTTCTGCACCAAACTCTGCATCCCGTTCGATGGATGTTATGACGATCTACGGGATGTTGGGCGACTAGACAACTTCCTTACCACCTTCGGCAACATCGCGGCTCAAGCGGCCGGCCAGCGACCGATCAAAGGGGCGATGAACCCGTGGTATATCAAGGAACTGGTGTTTTATCAAGACCCTCTGTCTACAAGCACGGATCCTGGGTCGCTTCGTGATCAATCAAAAGTTAAATCTAACTGGCACTTCCACAAACGCCTGGATGAAGATTTCAAAGGGGGATTGTTACCGACGGTGACCCCAAAACGGATGAAGGCTTACGCAAAGATATGCGACGAGGCTCATGAGGAACAGTTGAGAGTATTGTTTTCGTATGACCCCAACAAAGTCTGTTTGATGTGGCTTAGAATTATCGATTTGCTCAAATTTCTGCCAAATCTTGAGGCTTTTCAGTAGGTGTATAGCAAACCTGCAACGGTTACCCATATGCTGACAAACTCGTAGTTGGCATTCTGATGCTCGAGTTATAGAGCCTTTCCTTTCGGCCATTTCCCACTTCTGCAAGAAGCTTAAAGTTCTGGAGATTGATCTCCACAACTCGTTTGACACCAACGAATATATGCTGAATGCATGGAATAGGTTCTATCTGAGTGAGACTACCGGCAGGTTGTATCAATCACACCAGATATTGAACAAGCCGGTGGCGAAACACATATGCGAATATATTTCGAGACACCCAGATAACCGGCCGCCACAAGAATTCCCTGCCCAGTGTCACATCATTCTCAATCTTATGCTCAGAATGGACCGCGAGGTAGCTTCTGTCTTTGATACGATCGGGAAATACACCAGGCATGTCCAATCGTTGCTCCTGGACCGCTCCAAGTCCCATGCATTTTTGGACGACAACAAAAAGACAGAACATGTAATGCACTTTGAACTAATTTGGTCACACAGGCCGGTGAGTTACTCATAGTCCATGGCGCATATCCGCAACTAACATTACGGTGATTCCAGTTTGGCGTTACCGAGCTGTGTCTTGTAGGAACCGACGCTACAATGCACGATCTTCTTATGAGAGCCATAATACCAGAATCAATTGAGAGTCTTGACATCACAGATGGCCAGTCCCTTGGTTACGTCTACTTTCCAATCATAGCTGGCCAAAATCGGCTTCGGAAATTCGAAATAGCATTCCCGCCGCCCGGCAAGGCCAAGGAGCGCGCCTACAGCTACTGGCAGCACTACATGCTCCAGAAGCGGTTGACCTTCGATTTCCTCCGTTGCGACACAATCCAGCTGGACGAGCTGGAGATCCGCGGCGATTTCGGCGAGCCCACACTGAACCCTGTTGAGTTTTCGGGGCTGTCAACCGACCTCTTCTTTGCGATCGAGGCTCAGGCAAAGTCCCTCGTGCGCCTGTATGTCATCAATGAGAATATTGACTTTTCACTGCCAGAGATTGCAACTATTATTACCAAGGCGGAGAATCTCACGCAACTTGGTATTACATGTCGCGCCTTCAGATACCAAGACGCGTTCGGAAACTGGGTCGAGCAGGGCCTCGGGGTGAGTCTCCCATGGCATTCTCTCTGTGACTACTAACCCCTATTTAGACCCGCGGTAACTTTGAGCGCTTGCTCGGCCTCCTGGGAGGAGGCGGCAATCCCTTCGCCCTCACCATTCTGCGCACACACTACAACGCCCTTGACGAAGTGGTCTACGACCGCGACGGCGCCGGCCGCACCATCACCCCAACTCGCAGCGCCCTCGACTTGGAGATCATTACCAAGAAGATGGTTGAGCGGGGCCTGCCTCTCTCGCACCTTGCTATCTTTTCCGAGACGAGGCTAGAGAATGCGTATGCGATATTCACGGCCGAGTGGGACGAGTATCTGTATGCGTTTGATCTGAAGGATGGGGTGCTCCGAGGCGGCGCACAAGAGGTGCGTGCTATGTATGCCGAGTTCGAGGACGATAATAGGGAGTGGATTGAGACGAGTGATATAGAGAAGCCGAAACCGGTGGGTGGACCACCGGCGTAGATAGGGGCTTTGAATGGGGAGGGGCTTTGATTTAGATGTTTGGTGGTTTCATGGCGACGTTGATAGGGATGGCGTGTGTATGCTATGCTATGATCTGTTATGTTGGAGAATTTATTTAATCCTTTCTGGTGCCAGACATGAAGTGAGAAGCCATACTGCACTGCTGATAACTTCGTGATAGTTGGTGATATACAGGACTATCCCCATCCCCACCCGCTGCACCGTACCCACAGTTTGTACTACTGTATACTGTACTGTGCTGTGATGTGAGGACTGACCGACGCTTAGCCGACAGATGATTGGCTGTCCCCCCCAAAGTACCGGCGCTACCTGGACACGACCTGAACATTGACGCCCCGCGCTGATTGGCTGTATGCATGTCAACACATTCCGGGCGCTTACAGCTTCCCCAAATCGCCAGAGATGTGAATACCCGTGCCAGCACACCTGGATCCTCGCCCTCCATTGGCCATGTTATCTACAGCCTTCGTGACGATGGAAGCGCCTTCTCTGCGGCCTATAAGCCCGGCCAGTCGCCCCCATCGTCCTCTTCTCTCTCGGAGCGCGCAATTCATTCTTCACTCCGTCGATATCAATCTACCCAGCTGCCGTCCATTCCCACAGCGGCGTCTGATGAGTCTTCATCAGCGAGGGGCATACTAAGGTCGCAAAAAGAATCACGACACGGCGTCCGTAGGTGCGACAGCCTGGATTCGCCGGCCGCTATCCTGATTCTCTTCACGCTCGCTCGCCATGGTGTTCATTTCGAAGAAATGGAGGTACTTTTGGGTTATGATTGGGTTCATGGTGGCTGAGCTGGCAGGGACCGTTGCTACTTTGACATTATTCGGTATCGCCAGCCCAGATGCCTACCGGACCCAGCTATGGAAACTCGGCGGCGAACTCGGCTTCAATTCAAGTCCGGACCAGATCCTATACGCATATGCAAACTATCGACCGATACCAAAGACACCGCTAGTTTGGTCTGATTTGTGAGTGGACTGCCACTCGGCGTGCCGCAACGTGAGCCTAAATGCTAACTGCCCCGCAGCATCACGAACTACAATATTGTCGTATCGGTGTTATCGATGTTCATTTTGCTCGTCAAGGTCGTCCTATTTATCATGCACATGTTTATCCCGCTCGTCAGCGTAATTATCAACGCAATTGTGCTTGCTCTCTGGTGTTTCAGCGCCTATGGTCAGGCTGGTCCTGACCATTCCGACCCAGAGCACCCAAGCTCAGTTGCGTGGTATATTGCAAAGAGCTGCAGCGTCGCGGAGGCGTCCGGAAACAAGCACAACTGCGAGATGGCAAAGGGATCATTTGCGTCTACCATCTTCATGATGTATGAATCCCTGCCCAACCTGACGTTTCCATAGCTGACAACTCTTTAGTGCTATTTTCGCACTTACCATTGCACTAGGCATTTGGTCTATGATTCCCACAGAGGAAGCGAAGGAGGCGAGGAAGGCCAAGAAGGCAGCTGAGAAGGACTCGCCATATCCCGACGCGGGAGAGAAGCTATGGGAGTTAAGGAACATCCAAACACCTGCACCGGCCTTCCAGCCTTATACCCCGCGGACGTTGGCGTTCAACACATTAGACCGCCAATTGCCGCTTCGGGAGAAGACAGAGTATGCATAGATACTGTTAAACACAGGATGACGTAGGGTTATATGGGTTAATCCCGGGCCCTGAGTAACTATTCCCTTCGTGTGGTCATTGGAGTTTTGGAGTGGCAGGGAGCGGGAGGGGTGATCAAGGGACTTCATTTGTGTCAAAATTACAACGAATATACAAAGCCATAATACGATTCAGACAGTTCCAGCAGGGATAGTGATAGTGACGCGAGAAGTATGTGATTCGGAGCTATCCTACGATTATGGGTATCCGCATTCCACGTATCCATTCCACATTCTCGTTTCCTTGTTTGTCAACTCCTGTCCTCCCGAACACCCGTCCCCGTTACCCCAAGTCTCCTAACAAACAAAATATCTTGTCCCCATGCCCCTCCGTACCACCGCCTCAAAAAGCCGTTCGTCCTGCTCCTTGTCCAACTCTTATTCTCTCCGAAAACTTGGAAAAGCCTCATTTACATATCTCCCCAACCCACCGCGAACGAAACAGAAAGACAGAAAGGCAACATGAACATCTTCACATTCTTCTGCGCTCCAGCGTCGACTTTTATTGCACATCGTTGCGCCCATTGTAACGAGAATCACGCCGCGCCGCAAACGCAGTCTACTCAGCAGCAGTGGCCGAACTACGGATACCAGGTCGAGACGGGGACCTTTGCAAATCCTACAAATCCAGGCTTTCGATACATCCAACTACCATTTCAACAGCAAGTCCATAACACCCAGCAACCCCCTTACCCAATCCCCCAAACCCCCAAGCAGCACGTCCACCATCCACGC
>JPJW01000810.1:0-12516 GCA_000750755.1 Pseudogymnoascus sp. VKM F-4513 (FW-928)
GGTGTCGATGCGTCGGTTGGTGGGGGATGAGGGGTTGAAGCGGGCCCAGAGAGGAGGCCGGGGAGGGTGTACCGGATTCCGTTGAGGACGGCGAATTCCTCGTCGCGTTTGACGAGGGCTTCAGACTCGACGTGGTGATGGGGGTGAGCAGGGGTTTCGCGTTCGAAGAGGTGGGAGGGCGATGATAGGTTGGGCGCCGAGGAGGGGTGCGAGGTCCCGAGTAGGGCGTCGAGAGAGTAGGTCATCCCCTTCACTTGCTCGACTTCGCCGCCGTCGATGAGGCCAAAGGAGAGGACGCGGCCGTCGGCGGGGGAGAGAAGGGCCGAGGGGTTGGGGTCTAGAGGGCGTACGCCGGGCCGGAGGGTGCGTGAAAAGAAGGCCGCGAGGTTAGGATAGGCGTGTAGATCGGGTTCGGAGACTTCGGAGAGGCTGGGCTGGTTAGCTGAGTTTTGAAAGGGAAGGGGCCTTTAAGAGCGACAGGGAGAAACGTACTTGACGCCGAAGATCCAGGAGTATAGTTTGAAACCGGGGACCCGGAGATAGTATGGGATGACCAGCTCGTTGAAGCGGCCCCAGAGTCGTGACATCGCTTTCAGGGGGAGTGTCGACATGACTTGGACTTGCCTGCGCCAGGTGTTAGTAGCTGCTAGAGAAGCCATCAAGATGAGCTATGGGATTTGCGTACCAAGGACCAGTAGGCCGTATCCTCTTCCTCCTGTATGGCTTCTCGCCCTCCTCTTCCTCACGCCTCGCCTTCTTCTCCCGCTCATTGACGCGATAAAACTGCGCAAGACCCAGAAACCCAATTCCCAATGCTGCGGGTATGGGATACCATCTGATCTTTGTATCCCTCAGTGCCTTGCCCAACCTCCTGTGGAAGGGTTCGCCCTGTTCTTGTTTCCTTCTTCCCCCCTTGCCTGTCGAAAATGGTCGCTTCCCAGGCTGGTGCCCGCGACGCCCGTTGTGTCCGTTATGATCCATGTGCGCGAACCTGTGCGATTGTTGCTGGAATCTATATTGGGGGCGTTGATGTGATGTTCTCAGGAGACATGTCGATGGCGATGGCGACGCCCTGAGAGTGCGTGGGGCGCGCATTGTTGGGGATGTATAAATTAATTTTAAATTTGACGCCCGCGGTTATGCCATGAGGCTTGTGAAGAGGGACGGAGGAAAGCTATGACGATTTTGTCGCTGCCGGCGCGGCGCGACTCGCTTCCCGGAGGACGCGGCCGATGGGAAGGCTACGTGGAACCATCGTAGGGAAGGTGGTACCTGGATGAATAAATTCGATCCAATGCATTTATCTTGAAGAATATCATGAGCGCATGGTTTGCATATTTAGGATTGACTCTTTCGAAAAGCTTCAGCGCCAGAGAGGCCTGAGGGAACTTGCCAGAACAAGCTACCGTCGTCCATGAGAAATATATAGCTCCGGCCTTCGCTTTATCAGCCACTTCATAATCATCATGGCGGCCACGATAGCTGCCACCAATGACGCGCCAGCGCCGCAGACCTTTACGCTTCATATCATCTCACCGTCGTTAGGCTCCCATGGCCCATTCTCTTTCCCAAACCTGCCAACCGCGACAACGGTCCAAGAACTGAAGGCCAAGATCCGTGAGCGGGTCCAGACGAAGCCGCATGATGACCACCAGAGGCTCATCCATAGAGGCCGCCAATTGACGGAGGATGAAACGATGGCAGAAATCTTTGGGCGAGAGACAGTATGAATGCATACCCACTATTCATTTATCTCCATGCTAACTTGTCCACAGCTGAGCAACGAAGATTCGCAGTCATTACACCTGGTCTTGCGTCCACCTGCGCAGGACCCCCCGCCTTACATGCCAACTCCCCAACCACACACAACTCAACAAAACAGTCAAGCACAGCCAGCGACCCCCCGGGCCGGCAACTATCTATCTTCTCAACAACCCCAGCGGGAGTCTACTACCACATATACACCTGCACCAGTTGGTCCAACCAACACCGACGCTCACCAATCTGCAGCCACCAGCTCACCAATGGTCTACATACTCTCCACGCCTAGTGGGCCTCAAGCTCTTTTACTCTCCAACGCCTCCTCTTACTATACCTCCCTTCCGACAGCGACTGCCGGCCTACCGCACATCCATCCTGCCCATACCCCTCATCAGCCTGGACAGCCTATCTACCAACCCCAACACTTCCAGCCTCAGCCGCAACCTCACCCCCAGGCCCGCCGCCAGGCTCAATTGCAAGCCCAGCAACATGGAGCGCAACACCACGCAGGCCGACCTGACGGCCCCGTGCTGATGGGCCACCAGGGCAACCCTGCCGCAGCTGGAGCTCTAGCCGCCCAGCTGGCACCGCATATTTGGCTCGTAATCCGCTTGATCGGATTCGTCTGGTTCTTCACCTCCGGCAACACCAGCTGGTGGCGGTTTTGTATGATCACGGGCCTCAGCGTCATCTTCTTCATCATCAATACGGGCGTCGTCAACTGGGCTCCCATCCGCCGCCACCTTGAGAACCTGATACCTCTCGCTATGCCTGTCGCCAATCCCGACGGCGCAGCAGCCGGGCAACCTGCCGAAGCAGGAGCTGGGGCTGGTACTGGCGCCAGGGCAGGGGAACTGGATCCACAGCGCGTTGCGCAGCGACTGGTACAGCAGCGCCAGCGTCAGAATGCGGGGTGGTTCATGTCGCAGGTGCGGAGAGTAGAGCACGCGACCTTACTGTTTTTGGCGAGCCTGTGGCCTGGAGTTGGGGAGCGACATGTTGCGGCACGGGAAGAGGAGGATCAAGCGCAGAGGAGGAGAGAGGAAGCTGCTGAGGCGGAGAGAGTGGCGGCAGAGGAGGCAGCGCGGGAGGCGGAGCAGCCAGCTGCTGGCGAGGGAGCCGAGGCAAATGAAAGCGCGAACGCTGAGCAATCAGAGAAGGCGACGGATGGGGGAGGTAGCATTGCGAGGGAGCTACTGGAAGTCCAGGGTGAAGTTAGCGGTGAAGGGAGTGCGGCGATGGAATTACCGGAGACCCAAGGCGACGGGGGTGTCTCAGGACCAAACTCTCAGTTAGCGAGGGATTGGTAGGAGGGAAGCTTTTGATATATAACTTTGGTTTATATTGTACGAATGACATGAGCGGCGTTGGTAGCGTATTGTTTTAACACGACCGCGCTGGGAATGGATATGCGGATACATACATTAGAGCCGCTGCAGCAGAATAGAAATCTGTATCTTTCATTGGCCATTTGTGTCTCCCGACATTGTAAGGCTTCATTCGCTCTACAATGCTGAAACCCGAGTTATGAACAAAAAAAAAAGTATGTATTACTATTGTAGGCAATGAAAGTGACATCCCGTCAGCTTTCTCGCAGTCTTCCCCAACTCCAGTTATTGAGCTCGTCTATATAAAAATTCAACCCCCAAATAAAACACCCCTATCATCATACATACATCGCCGTCTTTCGACAACTAAAATTATACTTACAACCTTACCCTCCCATCCTGGTTCCCCCCACCAAACAACCTGGTGACACTACCCTCTCCTCGCGAGTGTCCCGGCTGCGCGTCGCCGCCCATCCACTTTGGTTTCTTAATCCCCTCACTCAGCCCCTGGATCCAGTCTGGCGTCTCAATGGTATCGATGGTATTTCGGAATCGGTGGCCGAAAGACCCAAAGAAGCCTTCATCCGCAGTCTCATTAACATGCGGTCTGGCACTGGAGTTTGCTCTCGGCGCCGCTGTTGAGCGCGAGGCCAGGTTAGATGCGGCGATGGCAGGCCCGTTACTAGGGCCGGGCTGCGGGTTTCGCAGGTGCGCGAGCGAGGCACTGCCGCCAACTTCGCGCTCGATCAGGTCTCTGCCTTCGCGCCAACCGCCGGTGCCGTAGCCAGTAATGTTCTCCTCGTCATCGCTTTCGTCGTCGAAGCTGAATCCGAGCATCCTCTTCGCTTTCCCGTAGAAGTTGAATAGTGCAGCGGAAACGGGGATTAAAATAAATATGGGGAACAGGTAGTCAAAACCAGATCCCAGTGGCGTCAGATTGATGAGCTTGCCGAGGAACTGGTAGAAGACCGTCTTTTCATAGACGTCGGGCGTAAGGAAGGTCATGAAATTGTAGGAGAGGGGAACTGAGAGCCTGGCGACTTGCATGGCATACCAGAATGCCGACTCGTATCCTGTGTTGCGCCTGACAAGAGCGCGACCGCGCCATACCTTGACTTCGGTCATGGATGTTAAAGCTGCCGCGCACATGTAGAAAATCCACAATGCTGCAATCATCTGGCCCGGAAATCCGATCTGGCCGCGGTCGCTGTTGGGGTGGTGGACCACGGTACGTGAAATAACCGAGAGGTTCGAATTGACCAGCTTGATGACTTCAGACCAGACAATGCATACTGAAGCCACGGACAGGAGGCCGCCTGTGAGGATCCTCATATATGGAACTATGTGATAGTAATATAAATAACGGGTATATGGCGTGAAGAGAGTAAGGCGCTCAAAGAACGATGCGCGGGGAGAAGAGGCTCCAATCTCGAGTTTTTTGGAGGCCGCAGAGTCCAGGATGGCCTGGGTTGCGATGGAGTTTTGAACTAGTCTGTCCCATTCGTCCATATATCGGATTCTCTTGTGGCGGGCTCTAGTAAGAGATCTCGTAAGGTCCGCAAGGTAGTTTTCTGTTATAACCGTCGGCACGGACACTGCCGGTATCGACATTCGCCGCGACGTCGTTCTCGGTCGTGACTCTGGCAGGTTGCAGAGTTCCCCAAGTTCTTCAATCCACTCTTGGAAATGCATTGCAGTTCCGGACTTTCTTTGGCTCAGCAACGTAACCTGTGCCTCCAAAACCTCCAATCTTTCAATGGAATCGTCCATGGACTCGTGGATCTTGGGAGCCGAAGCTTGTATGCGCCGCAAACTCTCACTGATGTTGGCTTTGCGGAATAATGATCGAGGAATCGCGACCAATCCATGGCCCATCAGGTATATAGCAAGAATTAAACCCCACACGTATGCTAATGCCATTATCAGACCCTTCAACGACGTTGGGGTCACACCGGCCGATATGAAGACGTAGATCAGCCCTAGGATGCCGGAACCGAAGACCATAGCTTGGTATTTGGCGTTCGAGCGCAGAGAGTACATGAGCTTTGCCTGGACATCGCGGTGTCCAGCATCTGAGAATTCGGCGAGGATAGGGAGGATGAACCAGGTCAGGCCAAAGGTCAGCCAGTAGGTGATCCTCCACGAGACGAGGAGGGTCCTCTCCCGTAGCCAAATACCCCTTGTTCCATCGTCGGTGCCGGCGTTGGATGCGAGATCTATCGGTACTAAGAATACTATGCTCGTCGGTAATGCTAAGGCGAAGAAAATAGGCACGAGTATGTATGCTGGTGTGGTTCGTAAAGGTAGGTAGTATCGCAATACCAAGATGACGGCGAGCGATATGGCAATGAGGCAGATGCCCGCAAAGATCTCCGAGCCGATGGGCGCTGAAGATAACAGCATCGTGTATCCCTTGGCTTGTTATATCATCCGTATGTTCTGTCTAAGACCGCGGAGTACACATCGTATTTCAGGTTTGCGACTGGGGACAAATGCGGATATGACGGTCTTAAGGGGAGAGACTCGATGATGCGGCCCTCGCATGCGCTAATCCTAATACGGAGCTGTGCAGGCGGTGAAGCCAGGCACAATATTCGTTATCGGCACCCAGGAGCAGATGACAATTAGACGCAAAATTACTTTCAGGTGGTAACGTGAGTGATATTATATTTCACACAATAACTTCTCATATATTATTGTTGTTGAAGTTCTGGCGGCCGGAATTTGGGGTTCATCACATTAAGCCCTCCATTTTTTATAAAATAAAATAAAAAATACAGCTGGTATCACGAATAAACACGGGTTTAACGCGAATTTCAGTGTTAAATCACAAAATTTGATACCTACCACTGCGCGGGCAAACCAATGTTGACCGACAAGATCCGCCTTTCAGGGCCAGAAACTACAGATCCAGAAGACTACTTCGGCGAGTCACTCGGAGTAATATTCCCCGACGACATCACAAACCAGCATGGCGATCCTGATCACGCGGTAATCTACTCATCACCCCGCTTTGGAGATATAAAACTCGAGCTGGCAGATCCCAAGGGCGACGATAACCGGAAGCTCTTCTCACACTTTCTATGGAATTCCGGGCTCCAACTCGCTGAGTTCATCGAGGGAGAGGGAACGTGGGATGTGAAGGGGAAGAGGGTGCTCGAGCTGGGCGCGGGAACTGGGCTTTCTGGGCTTGTGGCGGCGAGGGCGGGGGCGGAAAGCGTCATTATCACGGATTACCCGGCTCCGGAGGTCGTCGCGAACATCAGGAAGAATGTCGAGGTGAACTTGCCGGAAGGAATGAGGATAGGGAAGGAAGGGAACCCAGCAACCTGTTTTGTTGAAGGCCACGAGTGGGGTAAACTTCCCGAGGAAGACAGTTTCGTTCAAGGCCACAAAGGTAGCTTCGACGTTATCCTGGTTGCCGATTGCCTATGGATGCCATGGCAGCATTCGGCATTAATGGAGAGCATAGCTTGGTTCCTAAACCCTGGCGGAAAGGCTTGGGTGGTCTCTGGTTTTCACACTGGCAGGCCTAAGATGGCGGGATTCTATAACGCCGAGTTGCTCGCGAAGCATGGTATGGAAGTGGAATCGATCATCGAGAGGGATCCGGAAGGGCGCGAAAGAGAATGGGTTACCGATAGAGGGGTTGAGGACGTGTCTGAGAGAAAGCGCTGGCTTGTTATTTCGGTGCTGAGGAAGAGAGCATGAAAGTGGTGGGAGTCGGGGTCATTTATTGACGCTGGTCTCAGGAGAAGCATTGCCAAGGGGTCTTGGGACATGGGCTAACACCCGCGCCAAGCGGGTCCAGCTACTTTATGAGGATTAAGTTACATAAGAAGGGTTGTGAAAAGGTCGAATAGAATCAAAATGTCGAAATGAAATGACAGTTGGTTCAATAGTAATGTCCAGAGTCCACAGGGTGATATGCATTGCACCATGTTGTGTCCTTGGCAGTGTATTTGGTGTTTGCCCCAATAACAATCAACTCAGCGATATCTCATTAAAAAATCAAAAATCCACAAAGAGAATTAAACGATCAAGGCCAGCGGGAAACAATTGTACCTCTGCAAAGGCACTTAGTTGTAGGTTTATGAATATGAAGTCAGTGAAGTCGCGATCCCTTTGCTAGCGGCGGCATTGTGATAAAGTGCCGAACTTAAATAATCAAGATACGAGCATAATGCCAAATTCTGCTGAAGTTTTTATGTTTTACGTACAATTTAATAAGAATTGGCTACTTTCATACCTATGTTGGAGTCAGGAAGGTACGATGTAGTAGTAACCTTGAAAACGAAGCTACAATTTGATAGTGCTGACACCGAAGGAAGATGTTGGTAACTTCGACACTCGGCGATCGACGGTATAGCAATATATAATTAGGCAACTAAGATATTAAAACCACAATTCGGTAGCCTAGCTAACAAAAATACGATTGGAGGCCAGCTGCAACCAATCAAGCCGGGCGAAGTGTTACGGACATCGTAATAATAAATCCCCTCATGCGTGTAAGACGCGCGATGTCCGGGATCATTGGAGGGCGGTGTCCGGTGGAATCGCGACTCACCTGTAAGACGAGCCCCAGCTGACAATGTAGCTCCCGACGATCAAGTTCAATGGCACCTTGTATAAAAGCCTATTTCGCCCATTAGATAGTCTCCACCGATAGAGACTTACTTGCTCCTGAGACCCACGATTTTAAAATGACGACTACCTTAACAGCCATTCCGTGGCTGGGCTCTCATGCCTATGCGGTTGCCACATGTACTATCTTGATTGTGGGTATTTTACCACGCGTCGTCCGCGCTTTTCTATCCCCAGTCCGACATATTCCTGGGCCGTTTCTGGCTAGGTTTACACGGCTGTGGTACTTTTGTCAAGTGGCTCGTGGTAATTTCGAGCAAGTCAATATACAGCTCCATCGTAAATATGGTGAGTGTATATATGGAACCCCCCGGTGGCCATCTAATCATTATACTAGGCCCCATTGTGAGAATCGCCCCCAATGAATACAGCTTCTCAGATTTAGATGTTGTTAAAACGATTTATGGTCATGGCACAAACTTCATCAAGGTTTGTCACCTTCTCAGCTCTATCCTTCGCCATCTTGTATTAATACTGCTTAGGCACCATGGTATGATGCACACGGAGATCCATCTAACGCACGCACGAATCTTTTCATAGATAGGAACATGAAGCGCCATGCGGAGAATCGTCGAAAAGTAGCAAGCCTCTACAGCATGACAGCACTGCTTAAGATGGAACCTTCTGTTGACTCTGGCGTCGAGATTGTTCTGCAAAGATTCGACGAACTTGCTTCCTCAAAGCAGACTATCAACATCCATCACTGGTTACAGTGTTACGCATTTGATGTCATCGGGCTTATCACATTCTCCCGTCGATTCGGATTCCTCGACAAGGGGAAAGATATTGGAGGGATGATCAAGAGCCTTCACTTTATTTTCGTCTATACTACACTGGCCGGTATATATAATGAGTGGCATAAGTATCTCTTCTACCTCTTCGCAATGGTAGGGTTCAAGGGGATCCAAATAATTGTTGGCTTCGCCATGGACCGAATAGCGAGAGGAAGTAACCAAGAGAAAGGAGCCGGTGAACAAGAAGACGATTTCCTCTCCAAAGTTCTCGCTCTCCACCACGCCGCGCCGGACAAAGTCACCATGAACGATGTCATCACAACCTGCACCGTCAACGTCGGCGCCGGAAGTGACACCACAGGCATAAGCCTAAGTTCCATCCTCTACCACCTCACACGGAACCCCTCCACACTCCGCAAACTGCGCGCAGAAATCGAAGAAGGGATACAGCTCGGGACCGTCTCGACTCCCATTACATTCCAAGAGGCGCAGTCGCTGCCATATCTACAAGCTGTAATCAAAGAAGCGCTGCGTCTCCACCCCGCCACCGGCCTGCCGCTCGCGCGCGTCGTACCAGATGGTGGAGCTGTGATTGCTGGGACTAGGTTTCCGGGAGGTGCTATTGTCGGCGTCAATACCTGGGTAGCGCATGCGAATACGTCTGTTTTTGGGGATGACGCGGGCAGCTTTCGACCTGAGAGATGGCTGGAGGATGAGGAAACGACGTCGGCGCTGAATAAGTTCTGGATGCCGTTTGGGCTTGGGTCTAGGACGTGTATTGGTAAGAATATCAGTTTGTTGGAGATATCGAAGTTGATACCGGAGTTGGTGAGGAGATATGACTTTGAATTGGTTGGGATGGAAGCGGGGTTGAAGACACAGAATGTTTGGTTCGTCAAGCCGACTAATTTCTTTTGTAAGGTGGTGAGGCGAGAGGATTCGGGTCTTTGAGGTTTAGGAGGGAGGACGGTTCGTTTTATTGTGTAGTAGGTGGTTAGATAATTGGCAAAATTGCAGATACAGGACCATAATATATGCTTAGCTCAGCCAAGGCTCCGTTTTTTGTAAGAACGTGCATAGAAAATGTTTATTTTGCTTTAGAAGAGGCTTTCGCTATGCAAATAGATATTGGATATACTTGGAATACAGCGGTGACGATGGCGAAGGTGAGCTTCAACAGCGAGCGCCTAGCCCATCCCTTCCCACCATCTCCCACACAAAGACCAGCCTACCCTCCCCTCCCAAGCCACCCGTCTAATCAACCAAAATCTTCCCCTCCAGCGCCGAGAAGCGCTCAAAGAAACTCTCAAACAACCTCACCGCATTCTCAATATCATACGCCCCACCACACTCCCTCACACTATGCATACTCAGCTGCGCATTCCCCAGATCCAGCGTCCTCGTCCCCAGCGCCGCAGACAGCATCGGCCCAATCGTGCTCCCGCAAGACGAGTCATTCCTCACAACGAACAGCTGAAGCGGTACACCGGCCGTCGAGGACTCAGTCGCCGACTTCGCATTACGCGCCATCTCCTGGAGTAAGACGATGCCGGGGGAGCTGGTAGCGTAGCGGGCGTTGGCGTTGATCTTGATGACGGTTCCCTTGTTCATCTCGGGACGGTGGTCAGACTCGTACTTTTGCGCGTAGTTGGGGTTGATGGAATGCGCCATGTCGGCCGAGATGAGGAAGGAAGAGGCGAGGGTCTGTTCATACGCCGTTGAGATGTCGGCGTCGGACTCGCGACGGACTTTCTCGTACGAGTCTTCCGAACCGGATTCGTGCGCGGGCAGGACAGATAGACGGCGCAGGACGGCGGGGAGGAGGTTAGACGCCGCGCCCTGGGCGGTGGTGCTTCCGATTTCCTCGTGGTCGAAGCAGGCGACGAGGCGGATGGAGGATTCGTCGTCGAGGGCGTCGGCGGCGGAGAGAGACTCGATGAGGCCGAGGACGGCGCAGTAGGTCATCTCGAGGTTGTCGAGGCGCGCGGAGTAGATGAGTTCGTTGTTGAGGCCGCCGAGGCAGGGCTTCTGCGTGTCGTAGAGGACGAGCTCGAAGTCGATGACGTCTTGGACGGCGACGCCGGCGTGCTCGGCAATGATTTCCATGATGTACGGGTGGTGGCGCTCGGTCATGGCGCGGAGGGGCTCGGCGGACGAGTCGGATTCGGCCTCGGAGGTCTTCTCGTCGGGCTTGGCTCCCGTTCTGTTGAGCTCGGCTGCGACGAGGCCGGCGATGGGGAAGAGCTCGGTCTCCTTGTTTGGGTTGAACTCCGAGGAGCGGTCCAGGTGGATCGCTAGAGTGGGAATCCGCACGATGGGACGGTCGACCTTGACTAGAGTCTGGACAAAGTTCCCCTCGGCATCCCTAACCATCACGCGACCCGCAATGCTCAGGTCGCGATCGAACCACGTGTGCCAGATACCACCACCGTACGTCTCCACGCCAACCTGGAGGAAGCCCGAGTTGGTCTTCTTGCTAACGGGCTTGAGGCGAAGGGTGGGCGAATCGGTGTGCGCGCCAATCATGGCGATGGGGTTTCCCGACTTCCATTTCTTGCCAATGGCGAAGGCGACGACGGACGAGCCGTTGCGGGTTAGGTAGTACTTCCCCCCCGGTTGCAGAATTGCGGACCACGACTCCCGCTCCTGGATCGGCTTGAAGCCGGCGCTTTCTAGGCGCTTGATGGCGCCTTGGACGGCGTGGAATGCTGTGGAGTGTCAGTGGGTGAACGAATTCTGCAGCAACTGCAACTAACGTGTTGGGGACGACCCGACAAAGTCGAGGAAGTCATTGACCCTAGCCATGGCGTGTTTTGGGGGAGTGAGTGTTGTTGATAAGGATCTGATAGTAATTCTAGCTGTCCTGATCCTGAGATCTGCCTTTCTGGAGCTGAACAAGAGTGAAGATGTGGTTTTATACGTCCTGATGGACATTTAGATCACGAGTTCTAAAGCCGAAGGTGAGCGGTGGGGGGGTCAGTTGGGGTAAGGCTGTGGACGAGCCTCTCGTGAGCACCATCCTGTCTTGGCGATCGAACCGAGAGGGGCCTTGGCGCTAGGCTACTTTAGGGCATTCAGAGATGTGTGGAGAGCATGCGAGTACTCGCGCTGCCTAAAAGTCGGAAGAGGCGCTATGCGTAATGGGAGCGATTATAGTAACTGTAAGATAAGAAAATGTGGTTAGTTGCTTAATATTTCAATGAGAAAGTTTGTCGATGAGTAACTGGACTCATTAGTTGCAAGCTCAGAAATCCGTGTATTTTTTGGTAATAGACACTGTTCTTCTATCCAAAAGCAATAGTCGCCATTCTCCTATTTCCTAGTAATAGACATTGTTCTTTGATTCTATAGTAATAGAAACTCTTCTCTACGCTACCCTTAACAATCACTGTCCCTGCTACTAACGTTTATAGACGCTCACCTCCCCTCCCCTACTAACAGACACTCTCCCCTCTAGCTACATTTACAATCACCAGCACAAACGACAACAACTCACAAAAACACACTTACAATGGAAAACATCCCCAATCCCTCTCTCCCCTCTCCCACCTAGAAAATCCCCTCTGTCCCCCATCCCAGCGCCCAAAACCGGATCGAATACCACCGCGCACACCGTGCCACCGCCCCTCAGGGCAAATCGACGCATATGGCGCATATATAAAAAATCTCGCCCAGAGAGGCGTCGTCCTTGCATCATTCTCCCGCCACCATCTGGCGCTTCACATGCGGGACCGGTCACACCGTCTTGGTGTTGTTGTACCAACATGTCTCAAACGCATCCCATACATCATCCGTGGCGTAGCGTTGGCCGTGCAGCTGTCTCCCTCCCAACGAGCGAGCGAGTAGAGAAGAGGCAAGGAAAGGGAATCGCCCAAATCCCCTATCGCTGCCTCGTTGGACTGGTAATAACTACCAGATTTATACAATTTTTTATATATACTATAGCTTCTTATATTCTCGCAACCATAATATGGCCTACGCGTACAATGTCTCGACCCAGTAGAGTTTGCCTCCCCCATCTCATCCCCGCATTTGCCTACCCCCCCCCC
>JPJW01000818.1:0-12013 GCA_000750755.1 Pseudogymnoascus sp. VKM F-4513 (FW-928)
GGGGTGTACGTGACCCCTCTATTTTGGAGGGGGTTTTCCGAAAGCGGCAAATGCAGATGGAGGGGATGGGGATATAGCAGGGTGGCGTGGGTAATTGTTAGTAGTAGTAGAGCGACAGTAGAATTTGTTGCTATTGCTATTTTACGGATTGTGTTTTTGTTGGTGGTTATAGCTTCAGGTACAGCTACGTATAGCTCAGTTTAAACACGCGATTTCAACGTCCACCATCCCGCCATCCCATCCAAACACCACCATCACTCCCTCAAACCCCACCACCACCAACCAGCCAACCCTCCCAAAGAACCACAAAAATGCCACCCACCGGCCTCCTCACCTCCAAAACCGCCGCCATAACCGGCGGCACCACCGGCATCGGTCGCGCCATAACCCTCGGTTTCCTCGCCCAAGGCTGCAACGTCGCCGTCAACCACCTGGGTCTGGAGTCCGACGCGGCGCACCTCGCGAGTCTGCTCTCCGAAGCCGTGGCGCTGAAGGAGAAGGATGCGAGTGCGGGAGAACTGATGCAGGTGCAGGGTGATATCTCGGTGCCGGAGACGGGGAAGGAGTTGGTGAGGAAGGCGGTGGAGAGGTGGGGGGGATTGGATGTTTTTGTGAGTAATGCTGGGGTTTGTAAGTTTGCTGAGGTGTTGGAGTGAGTTCTTCCCCCCTCCTGGATTCGTCTTAAGGTGTGGATGAGACGTCCTGCTGACATCGACAGAATGGAACCCGATCTCTTCGCCTCAACCGTAAACATCAACCTCAACGGCGCCTTCTACGCCTGCCAAGCCGCTGCCCGCCAAATGGCCACGCAAGGCCGCGGCGGCTCCATAATCGGGATGTCCTCCATCTCTGCCCTCGTCGGCGGGGGTCAACAAGTGCACTACACGCCCACGAAAGCCGGCGTCACGTCGCTGATGCAGAGTATGGCTGTGGCGCTGGGGAAGTACAATATTAGGTGTAATGCGCTGCTGCCGGGGACGATTAGGACGCAGTTGAATGAGGAGGATTTGAAGGGTGAGAAGGGCCGGTATATGGAGGGTAGGATCCCGTTGGGCAGGATTGGGGAGACGAGTGATATGGTGGGACCGGCGATATTTCTGGCGTGTGGCGAGTTGAGTGGGTTTGTGAATGGGGCGCAGTTGTTGGTGGATGGGGGGATGTTTGTTAATCTGCAGTGAGGGGGGTTGTATATATTGAAGAGAGAAATGAGAGAGTAGAGAGACAAGAGGTGGGATAGCTAGGAATAAGGATATGTATCTCTTGCTTGAATGCAACAGCTAGGCTATGATCTATGAGCTATGAAGAGCTATAAATCGCCTACAACGACGCCTCCACCTTCTCCAACTCTCCCACCGCCCCCTTCCAATTCTCCCACTCCTTATCCCCGCCTGGAATCCCCCCCACAAGCGGCAACCTCGTCCCATCCCTCTCCCCGAACCCCAGCACCCTCGAAACCGCCTCCTTGATCCCCACAGTCCCAAACCTCACCACCAGCTCCTCCACCGCACTAATCTTGAACTGCAGTCCCCTCGCCTCCTTAACATCCTCCGCACTCCTGTTCTCCTTGGTACACAGCTCATAAAGACGCACCACAGACTTAGGGAAGAAGCCTGCGCTGCCGTCGATTGTGCCGGCGCAGCCGAGCGCGAGGACGGGGAGGAGCTGCTGTCCGAGCCCGGTGAAGGTGTGGAAGTGGCTGTGGTCGATGGAGGGGTTGGCGCCGATTTGCGCATGGTAGGAGATATCGCCGTGGGAGAGCTTGCAGCCGACGATGTTGGGATGGGCGGAGAGGGTGGCGTAGGTGGAGGGGGTGACTTTGACGTTGTTGGAGACGCCGGGGTAGTGGTAGCTGTGGGGTTGTTAGCTATGATTTATCATGCCATTAGGAGTGTGGGCTGTGGCGGAGACGAACATCATGACGGGAATTGGGCTGCGGTCAGCGATGGCTTGGAACCATTTTACGATTCCCTCCTGCGTGACGGCACCGGCAAAGTAGCCGGGTGCGAGGCAGAGACCCCATTGTGCTCCAGCCTTCTGGGCTTCCTGGAGCTGCTCTACCGTTCCCTCGATGTCTTGGGTGGCTGTGCCAGCAATGATGGGATAGTCCTTGAAACCGGCCTCCTCAAGGGCCTTACGCTGAGATGACAGGACCTCAAAGCGTTCCTTGTTGGTCAGGTGGACTGCCTCGCCGGTGCTACCGAGGATGACGAGCCCGCGGATGCCGCTCTTGGCGAGGTGGATGGAGTGCTTGGATTGCGTCTCGGCGTCAAAGGGAGCGGCTGCTGCGTTGTAGTTTGAGGCTGTCTTGCTGACGAAGAAGGTTGGGACGGGGACGTAGACGCCGCCGGGTGGTGGGGAGGCCATTATGGAAGTTGGTGGTGGTGATGGTTATGTGATAATTTACCCCGCACTTTTGTCTATTGAGTGTTTAGTTGGTGGGTTTGAGCAGTTTGGAGACTGGGAATACTCACGACTTTAGAAATAGTAAGGTAGGAGAAGTAAGAATGTAAAAAGAAATTCCCGTTGGTTTTATTGAAGATTAAGAGGGAGAGTTGTGGATGCAAACAGTAATAAACAGCCCGAGGACGAGTAAATGGTCATACAATTACACGGCTTGGTCTCATAACCCCACCGTCTTCGGGGAAACACCCCCCGACCGGCATCTCCTCGGTATCCACCAGCTACTACGGTAGAAAAGGAGCTTGGACCCCTAAACGAAGCGCCTCAGCCTTGCGAGCTAAACCCCACATTAGTTGAAGATGGAGCTGAGCCATCAACAACCTACTCAACGAAGCAATTCACACAGTCCATTAAAATCAAATACCCATCAATAATCAATTGAAATCCAACGCACAATCAACCATGGCATCCACAACCACCGATACTCCCACCGTCATCCCCAAATACCCCATCATCGACTCCCACATCCACATTTACCCCGCATCTGAGGTCCGCACCCTCGCCTGGTACGACCCCAGCTCCCCCTTAGCCACAAAACAGCACTCCCTTGAAGAGTACACCGCGGCCACCACCTCGCCCCCCGAACTCGAGGGCTTCGTCTTCCTCGAGACAGACCGCGAGCATGATCTCGATGCGGGCGAGGCCGATGGAAGCGGTTGGGCGGGACCCCTGATGGAGGTCGACTGGATCCGACGCGTTGCTGTTGGCGAGCCCAAGGAGGGCGAGGGCCACGATGAGAGCCACGCAAAGCTGGTGCAGGGGTTTGTGCCGTGGGCGCCGTTGCCGAGCGGGGCGGCGGTGATGGAGCGGTACGTGGCGAAGGCGCGTGAGGCGGCCGGGGGGGCGGAGAAGAGACTCAGTGGGTTCAGGTACTTGGTGCAGAGTAAGCCGAAGGGGACGATGCTGGGGGAAGGCTTTATTGAGGGCTTGAAGTATCTGGGGAGGGAGAAGCTGACGTTTGATTTGGGGGTTGATCAGCGCAGTGGAGGGGATTGGCAGTTGGAGGAGGCGGTAACGATGGTTCGATTGGCTCATGAGGGCGTTGATGATGCACAGAAGGTTAGGATTGTGATAAGTATGTGCAACCCATTTCCCCAATACCGCTTCTGTAGGCGGGTTGTGTTGTTTATATTCTAACCAATTACAGACCACCTCTGCAAGCCCGACTTTTCCATATGCACCCTCCCGCCCGACGAGCTCCATGAGAACCCCCGCTTCCAGAAGTGGCGCGAGGCTATGTTTGAGCTATCCCAAGCCAAGAACACCTACATGAAGCTCAGCGGTTGTCTGTCCGAGCTGCCAGATTCCCTAAAGGTCGAATCGGCAAACCACATATTCGCCGCTATCCTGCCTTGGCTCTCTGTCATCCTGGCGGCGTTCCGTGGAAGGCTGATGTTCGGCAGCGACTGGCCGGTCTGCACAGCGGGTGTTGGCGATGATGCGTGGAAGAAGTGGAAGGCGGTAGTGGAGAGGATGTGCGAGATGGGAGGCTTGGGAATGGAAGAGCAGATTATGCTTTGGAGCGGGACGGCCATCATTGCTTATGGGCTTAACCCATCGACATGAATTGTCTAGGAGTGGATGCTGGTTGCCAGCCTTGCGCATACTATAGCTAGTTGTGTGACATGAAAAATTTCCCCGGGCGAATCGCCCTCTCATTGCAAGCAAACAAACAAGGGCGGTATCAAGTGTTCACTCTTCCACTAAGGTATAGTTCATATTCGCGGCTCAGGGGCGGTGGGTCGTTGACATAGTCCACGATCTTTATATCTGGGAAAGGTCGCTCCCCTACCCTTCCGTTTGCCTCCCACTCGGCAATTATCTCGCCCACCGTTGGTTCTCGCACAAACACGTGCTCATCAATCAGTTGGCCCTGCAAAGTCGACTTGATTCTCTTCTGAGTCTCCTCTGCGCCAGGCAACTCCAAACCAATTTCCACGAAATCTTCTGGGCCTGGGCTCAGGCGACCACGCAATCTGAGCAGTGCGTTCGTATTGTCGACTCCTTCTGTAACTGGAAAGTACACCCACGGACTGATGTCAACACCACCGTATCCGTGTACGTAATCAGAGACGGCCAACTTTGCGAAGCTTGACGGGACGATGCTCGTCCTTTCAAGATCGATGGCCGTGACTCGATTATCGGCATCAATTATAAAGTTGCCGGGATATAGATCAGCTTGGCAGAATACCATGGGCTCTCGAGCGAGGTCGCGGATCCGGGTATCTCCTACAAAGGCTAGTTTTAGGTACTATGTATGTTAGATTGTCCACAGGTGATACAGACTTTGGTGGGATATGAACTAACGGCGTTGGCGTTATCTTCGAAATGCTGCGCGCTCTCATAATGCAGAGGGGCGCTGTCATAGTCATTTCCAAAGATAGAATGGCGAAATCTCCCCCCACTAATAGCAGCTGGCCGCAACCGGGACTCGGGAATGGGTATACGGTGGAGTTCACTGACAGCCGATGCAATGGACTGGAGAATGACCTCTTTTTCCGCCTCGTCGTGAGCTTCCTTCAAGAGCTGTAGAGCGGTCTTTCCTGGAATATACTCCATAACTATGTAAGTCACCCTCCCTTCTTGGAATGCATAGTACACTCCTGGTGCCCGTACGGAAGATTCAATCTGCCGAAGGCCATCGTATGCCACGGACTGGGCGCACACCTCATTCCAATATACTGCGTCGCCGTACTTGATCCAGAATGTGGGCGCTTCTGGCGGGTATGGAAATCCCTTGCGGGGCTCGTCCTTCGTACAGATGCTGCTCAGGAGCTCTTCGCGCTCGGGGACATGAACACCGGGGGGGGGCTTGATGCCGATGTACGGGTTTGTAAACTTTGGCCATTCCATCATGAGTAATAGTATGTGCGTGAGAGGCGAAGAGAGATACTAAACGATGGGATATTTGTTGGTTATGTACAGATATAGCCGCTTGTCGTCACACACGGCGCGCGCGCTTTGTCCACTAATCATTCGTGGTTGTCTTAGCGCTCGGTGCATTCCCCAGGCCAACAGTCAACCGCCTTGGCCAGATTTGAAACATGTGTGGCAGCTCCTGGTCGCTTGTTAGCCGGCCCACGTCTGCTTCATGGATCTGCGCATCAGAGCGGCTAAAATGTTAGTGACAAAAATGACAGATATTGTATCAGCACAATTTACTGTCAGTAGCAGTTGGAGGTGCTGGAGGTGTTGGAGGTGTTGGTGTTGGGACCTTGGCCACACGGGGCCTGGATACTTTGAAACATTATGTTTTCTCAAGTAACCCGTCTACGCGCGCGGGAATTACGAAGTTATAGATAGAGTCACTCGATATAGAATCCATCAGTTGGTTTTGGGCGACTAGGTGGGGGCAGCAACTCGAATATGATCAACAGATAAATATCGAAGCAGCTATAAAGTCCTTCGACGACGCCCATTATATTGACAAACATACTCGCCTTCAATTACAATACTTGAGTTGCCATTTCTTGCAAAACAGTTTCAATACTCGCTGCGTATTTCAGTCACCCATCATATTTGCGCTTCTATATAATACTTGAGTCGCCATTTCCAGCACAATAATTTCCACGCTCCTTGTTGCCTACTTTGGCTATCCACTATGAGCTCTTCAACTGCGGAGGAACCTAGTCCTGGTATTGAAATCACTGGTGGACTACAATCTGTCGACCCCGGGCTCCTCCATATGCAGATTAGACGACTCTCCATCGAGTTCCAATTGAAAGACTCTGCTGGACACACAATCGACGATCGAAACCGCTACAAAAACCATGCCTCCTTTAAGGTCGAGTTTTACGGGACATACGGCGATTACAGGGGCGCTCGGATCAATATGAGACACAAATTCGCCCCCGGAACTCACGAGATAATTGATGATCAGTTTGTCTTTATACCAGGCGTGCTAAGCTTAAAGGGAGCTACCTATTCGGGCGATTCGCGTTATGCAGCTCGCACCATCACGCTCCCGGTTGCTCCGAATCTCAGTCTCGAGCAGCTACTCCACTCCTTCATGGATATGCAAGTCCATAGGTTCCAATTCGCCGTTCTAAATTTACTACAGCCAAATGCAGTGGTGGTAGGCTGTCGCGATTTTGTGTGCGTATAGCTTCTTCCCTAAAACTGGTTTGCTTTACCCTGGAGAATTAAACTGACTATATTTTAAACTCTAGGACCCAGGCTCTTTATCAGATGTGTAATGCCAATCTAGTAGGACCGCAAATCATAGACACTGCGCCTTCACAGGACGGATTGGTTGTTACTGATGCATTTGATGCTCTTGGAATGCGATTCAAAAGCAACCCCATGGGCCAAGGGGAGGCACGCCCGATCGACAAAGGACAGTTCAAATACTTCAATCGCGTTGCAAAGCCATATATGCCGTACAGAGGGACTCAGGCTGCATCGGATCTCGCAAACCGATTGAATTGACAGGCTACGGCAGTAGCAGAGACAACGACAGTTAGGAACTGTGGCAATGGGAGATGCGTTGGTAGTGAGAAGGGATGGATAGTGTAACGATAGCGCAAGCAGGTATTGCAGCATTATATGGAATTATATATTTTTAAACGGTCCCAAACAAATATGATAACGGTTCTCATGATATAGTCGCCGCGGCTATCAATGTGGGGTAAACGCGGGGTAGAGCTTCGAACCCCTCCGTGTTCCACCAGGGTATTGTTCCACTCTCACGCCACTTCCAGACCCTATCCACAAATAAATCTACACCCAGAAATCATGGCAACCCAGCAACCTGAAGTGGCATCAAGACCAATCAGCGGCTCCTTCGCCGGCAAAGTAGCCATAGTCACCGGCGCCGGTTCCGCAGGCGATGGCATCGGCAACGGTCGCGCCGCAGCCATCCTCCTCGCCGAACAAGGCGCGTCCGTTCTCTGCGTAGATCGCGAAAAAGAATGGGCGAATCGGACAGTTGAGATGATTACCGAGGAGGGAAAAGGAAAGGGTCTCGCGTTCTACGGCGACGTCACTAAAGCCACAGACTGTGAAGCCATGGTTGCAACCGCGGTCTCGGCGTTTGGTCGTCTCGACATCCTCATAAATAACGTTGGGATTGGCGGCGCAAGGGGAACGGCTTTGGATGTCGATATGGTGGAGTGGGCAGCGGGGATGGAGGTCAACGTCGGCAGCATGGTATTGTCGGCCAAGTACGCCATCCCTGTCATGCAGAAGAACACGGGGCAGGTTCGCGGCTCCATCGTGAATATGGGAAGTGTAGCTGGCATCCGTGGCGGCACGCCACATTTGCTTTACCCGACGAGTAAGGGGGCTATTGTGAACATGACGCGTGCGATGGCGGCGCATCATGCGCCGGATGGAATTAGAGTCAACTGCGTGTGTCCGGGGATGCTGTACACACCGATGATGTACGCGGGTGGGATGAGCGAGGAGGCGAGGGAGGCCAGGAGGAAGAGGAGTTTACTGGGGACGGAGGGGAATGGGTGGGATGCGGGGTGTGCGGTGAGGTTTCTGGCTTCGGATGAGGCGAGGTGGATCACGGGTGTTATACTTCCTGTTGATGCTGGCGCGACTTGTGCTGTGGGAAGTGACTTACCGAAGACTGCTAGTGTTAGCAGTTGAAGGATGGGCATGTGTTGATAATTGGTCGGTGAAAGGGGAATATCACGGGGCGTTTTCTCAAATCAGCGGCTGGACTAGTGAGAGTTTCGATGTCAACATGATCAAGCCACAGTTATAACAGATTGGCCAAGTGGTATTGTCTGGTTGAATTTAAAATTCATCTCTATCTCATTTCACTTTTCCCAGCCATCTATCTTCATCAAGTTTGTATTTTTGCTTGGAGTTGGCGCCTGTATGCGGTCTTTTTTGTGATTTTTTTCCCCCATCAATAACCACCCAATAAATACGCAATGCATGTGCAAACCCGATCGATCTGAAACCTGACTTCTGAGACGTGGCGTACTACGATAGACATGCGACAATGGCAGCAATTGCAGAAAGTGTGCCTTCCGGATCCTTGACATCGACAGTGGGCAACCCGATCTGCTTGGCGGGGTAGTCGTTACCACCTGGGAAGATGGCATCGCCGATAAACATCATCTGATCAAGCGGAAGCCCGGTCGCCTCGCTCAGTCTCTTCAGGCCGTATCCCTTGTCAACACCCTTCTTTGTAATATCGATCGAAGTTGTCCCGCCCATGTTAATCGATAGATCAGGCAGGCGCTTCTGCAAGTCGACCTGGATCACCTTGCGTTTGGCGAAATCGGCGTCCCAATGCTGTTTCGCGGAGATGGGTGCTTCCTGACCAAGCGCAGAGAAGGTAATCTGGCTGCCGCGGTCCTCGATTCGCTCACCCCAGGTCTTCTCTGGCGTGAAGCCAGTGGCTTCCAGTGCAGCGTCGAATGCCTCGAGGATATCCTTCTTCTGCTCGTCCGTGAAAAGCTCCGCATATACCACCTTCCACCCATCACCCTTGTTCTGATACAGCTTGGTGCCAGTGGTCGGCATCAGCCATAGCTTCGACACGTCGGCACGTGCTGGTAACCGGCTGGCGATTTGCTTTTCGAATTGCGGCCAGTCACCTCCTGAGATGATGGAGACGTGGGCGACGGAGAGCAGGTCGGCCAGCGCCTCGCCCATGGAGTCCTTCAATGGCTGCTTGCTAATGGCAAGCGTTCCATCGAGGTCGAAAGCAACAAGGGAAATCATCTTCAAGGTTCGTAGTTAGAAAGAATGTTTGTGCTGTTTATGTCGTAGCTACCAATGTTGTCACCGCCCTGGCCTGACCCCTCACTCGATAAGGCATCATTGCGTGATCTAATCTCCTGCAAATAAGAATGGTCCCTGGGAAATAAGCTTTAATTTGAAGGTTGGGGGCCTCGTTCGCTAACCGCACTCAGTAAGTGTTTGCATTACCGTTCGGGCACCATAAATGTTATCCACGGACGGAATAACTGACAGATCTAAGGCGCGTATGAACAGCCCCAATTCACCCAAGCCTCCCTTATCCTTAATACTCGTCTGTTAATAGCTTACTTACTCAATTTATTATAGAAGCGGTGAGATATATGCCAGCTCAATCTTAATGCGGGTAAGCTTTGACATAAAATCACGTGCTTGGCACGCTTGGCCGTGCGCCTATTTTTAACCTTTTATCCTATTGCACAGTGAGCTGTCAGCTTACATCCCCAGCTCATCAGCCCCAAGCCCAAATTACCAGAAATCCTTCGCGACCCAAGCGCGGCGGCCAAGGGTGATGGGTATTGTAGCGCGTATATAGAAAACTCTGGAGCCATTTTCTGTCTTTCCCACTATGCTATGGCGTTGTGCTAAACTGATACCTTCCATAACCACGTCTTCGCTCATCCTTTCTATTTCCGCGTGATACCCAGCGTCGTTTCTTGCCTGAGCTATACCAGAGATTAACTGTCGATCCAGCGGACCGAGCCGCAAAATGCGTGCCATTGATGCCCTTCTCGCTACTTTCTCCCTCATCCCCGCCGCCCTCGCCCTCTCACCAGCAGAATGGCGGTCCCAATCCATATACCAAGTTGTGACAGACCGATTCGCACGCGCCGACGGGTCGACAACCGCGCATTGTGACCTAACAAAGCAGGATTACTGTGGGGGTTCATGGAAGGGAATCGTGAAGGAATTGGACTATATCCAGGGGATGGGGTTTACTGCTGTAAGTTCTCCTGTCCGATTGGGATCGTAGACTATCGGGATAAAAATTGATTGTGGAATAGGTCTGGATATCCCCCGTTGTTAAGAATATAGTGAACAAGACTGCCGATGGAGCTGCATATCACGGATATTGGGCCGATGATATTTACCAGCTTAATGCGAATTTTGGAACTGCGGATGATCTCAAGGACCTTTCAGATGAACTGCACGCCAGAGGAATGGTGAGTTTGTTACCAGGATACTGGGGACCCGTCTGCTCATTTGGCACTCCGAGATCACCAATATCTTAGCATATTCTAACTGCGAGTTTGTATAGTACCTGATGGTTGATGTGGTCACAAACCACATGGCCTACGCAGGATCCCCGGAAGAGATTAATTATAGCACTCTCAATCCCTTTAACAAGGTATGACCCCATGAATAAATTTATATGGTGCCAGGAGCAAAGCTAATAACAGTGTAGGAGTCCTACTATCATCCTCACTGCCCAATAGACTTCACGAGCCAAAGCTCCACCGAGATATGCTGGGCGGGTTCAAATGCTGGTACCGGTTTCGTCTCACTTCCCGATTTGCGCACCGAGGACGACAATGTTCAGGCCGAATTCGACAAGTGGATTGCCCAATTGGTAGCCAACTACACAATCGACGGGCTGCGTATTGATTCCGCTCAGGAAGTTAACAAGGAATTCTATCCATCCTTCCAAAAAGCCGCCGGCGGCATGCATATTCTGGGAGAGGTATTCAGCGGAGATCCTGTCACGCTGTGCTCATACCTGGAATATCTGACGGGAACGATGAACTACCCTGCGTAAGCTTTTCAAGTACCTCGACTATAAATCATCAAAGGCTAATAGTTCGTTTTATAGGTACTATTGGATAACCAGCAGCTTCCAAGGAGGTCCTTTGTCTGCGCTGGTCCAAGGCATCAAGGAAATGAATGCCTCTTGCACGGACACCACGCTTCTGGGATCCTTCATGGAAAACCACGACCTTGCACGATTCCCCTCCGCAACCACAGACGTCTCTCTCGACATGAACGCAATCGCCTACACCATGCTCACTGACGGTATCCCTATCATATACAATGGACAAGAGCAAGGCTTCGGTGGTGGCAAACCTCCCCTATCCCGCGAAGCCCTCTGGTTCAGCGGCTACAAGACTACTGGCACCTTGTACGGCTTGATTAAGCAGCTGAACCAAGCCCGTTCTCGCGCTATTACAGTTGACAAGGATTGGGTTAAGGAGCGGATTTCAGTTACCCAGCCAGATGACCAGACACTGCTGATGCGCAAGGGGAAGACTGGGAAGCAGATGGTTAGCATGTTTACGAATCGCGGCACAGGAGGAGAGGAGGAGTTTACGCTTTTGTCGGCGGATACGGGGTTCACGGCAAACTTGGATGTTGTTGAGGTCTTGAACTGCATTGATGCGAAGACGGATCGAAGTGGCGATCTTGTGATGGCGATTATGAATGGAGAGCCGCTGGTGTTCTTCCCCGCTGCGAACTTGAAGGGAAGTGGCATTTGCACGGAATTAACTGGTATGTATTCCCATTTTGATTATCTCTAGCTAGTCATGAGCATCGTGCTAACGCGGTGTTATTTGCAGGTCCCTCTACTGTTGTCTCGACGACCAAGAAGGCCGTTCCCACGCGCACCTCCGCGAGCAATGGATCGGGATCTGAAACCACGGCCACAGGCACAGGATCATCTGAGGACTCGGCCACAGGAACAGATCCGAATGCCCCGTCTGTGTCGGACAGCGCAGCAAACTCACTTATGGCGAGCGGACCTCTCCGAGGCTTCCGCATTATTTCACGTCTTCTTCGCCTATAAGCTGTAGCATGGGTAGATGACTCGGTCGTGGTCACTTTCTGTATAATCAGGGGG
>JPJW01000819.1:0-25328 GCA_000750755.1 Pseudogymnoascus sp. VKM F-4513 (FW-928)
GGGGGGGGGGGGGATGAATTAATGATGGTGGCGCATCTGAGCATGGCGATGGAGTTCAGTTGTTTTTGCATATGCTCCGGTCAACCCGTGGGTTATTCACGCTCATGAGCAAGCCCACCCGTGAGCTGTGCCCTCTCATGAGCCGGTTGGCCTGCTCTTGAGCGTGTATAACTCACGGTTGGTCCGGAACACATATATCCTCATTTTGAGCGAGCGAAGTTGTGGTGTCTGGAAATTTGATACTGTTTGAATGTCAAATGAAGTATACCTAAAAAGATCTGCCATTGATGTGAAGATTACCCCTATAGCTAGGTTGCTCTAGGATATCCCCATCCGTATCTGATCTATAGAAGAAGCACTGATCTTGGTCGAAAGTTTTCTTCGCATGCATTTCCAAACCTTAAAACCATTGCCCGCGCCTCCTTACATCCTCCCTGTTAAGTTACAGCTAGCTCCCCTTGGTCGTCATCAGTAACACCTCGGTTGCCAGGTCGCCGTGGCAGATTAACAACACCTCGGTTGCCAGGTCGCCGTGGCAGATTAACAAGAGCCGAAATGTTTGCTTCTTTAGTAACTCTCTGATATTACTTAAGATAATGTCAACCGTAGCATAGCGGAGTTCCGAGCTGTGAACTTCACCCAATTCCTTGTCGTAAAGAAGTGTTATGCTTCTTTCAAAGTTTGGTGTGTTCCACAGGCTTTTTACGGCTTCCCTATGCTTCTCCACGGCAAGACTCATTAGGTCATCTAAACCGAATTTTTTAGCAATAGAGAAAACCCTAATATTTATGAGCAATGCCTCTCCTTTCGTGCGTGGTCTGTTAGAGATTTGTGATTGGGACGCAGTGAAGTCAAGACATAGGGCTTTTCTCGCTGAAGTTTGAAGTTTGGATCCAGAGTGTTCCGTTTCATGTTCGTCGTTATAGTCGCATTGGTAGATGAAGCAGAGCATTTTCTCCACAATCTTGGGTTGGTACTCGCTGAGATCAATCACACGAAGGGCCGTCTTCTATTGAAAGTCAGCTGAGTTTCATGCTACGTTTTAGATAGAAGACTTGCCATAGGAAGCTCATCAATCATTTCTTCAAAGATGGAAGAAGCAGTGGATATAATATTGCGGTGCACATTCCACGACTCATCATCACAGACAATACGCAGGTCGCTGTATTTTCCAGAATGAAGAAGGCTAGAAGATCAGAGTGTTAATAATATGCCATAATGAGTCGAATGTCATTCTTACGTATTCATTGTGGGGGTTGATGAGTGCGAGCAGGATAATTGAGGTTGACGGGGGCGAGCGGGATAACTGAGGTTGACGGGGGCGAGCGGGATAACTGAGGTTGATAGAGGCGAGCAGGATAATTGAGTAACGGATGGAGCTTTTAGATGTAGGTTGAAGTGGTGATCGCCGTGGAAAGGATGCAAGTTGTAGTGGCGAAGAACGAAGATAAGACTCGGGTTCGGGTTCGACTGATGACGGACGAAGAAAGAAGAAATAAGCAAGGAAGTTGGATGTATGGAGTAGCCAGGAGAATAGTCTAGTGTTGTGCTTTAGAAGAGTATGAGTCCGAATTGAAATCTCCTTTCAAACATTCCCAGGTAAACTTCAGAAGGAACATGCCTACAAACTTCATCAAGAACCATATCAATTTCATACATAATCCATAAACTCCAGAAGGGCACACACATACACAAAGAGTACAAAGCCTATATAGGCACAGTGCCTTTCGAATTCGTCAGAAATATACTCTCCCTGTCATTCACCCTCGCCTTGCTGGATATCATACCAAATTCACCCTTCACTTCTCCATCCTTTCTTCGACACCTCCACAGACAACACTTGTGCTCCGTCATCATCTTGACAAGCTCAGCCTTCTTACCCGGAGTCCGTCTACACCTCACTACCGTCGCATCTTCTCACACTCCAACCTCTCTTTTCCAAACTTTGGGGTGCTGTTCTCGAGATCAGCCACGAGTCTCGACGTTCTCCATTTGCTCTCAACAACAATTTGATCGATCACGCAGATGTGAAAGCCTCTCTACCCAATCATGGACAAGTGAGTGGGCTTCACTATCAACTTTATTGATGCTATCCTAACTGACTAATTTAGGCTCCTTGATTCAGGAAAATACAGCGACTTGCGAATTACATGTCAGGGACGAACGTGGAATGTGCACCGCTCAGTGATCTGTACTCGTTCTCCGGTCTTTGAAGCGATGATGGACGGGGAGTTCAAGGTGAGTAATGCCACCTCTCCATCAATTACAAAAACATATCAGGAAATAATAGAAGCTAACAAAATACAGGAAGCTCAGAGTGGTATCATTGACCTCCCATCCGGCGAACCAGACATTGTGGAGATGATGCTCCGCTTCCTCTACCAAGGCGACTACGACGACACGCGCTATTCTACTACGCCAAACGAGGAATTAGAGGAGCTAAACGCAGACGCACTGCTTGTTAACGTCGAGGTATATGTTATAGCCGACAAAAACAACATTTCCGCACTACAGGATCTTGCAAAAGAAAAGTATCGAGAGGTTGTGAAACAAGTATGGCAAACAGAGAGTTTCATGAAGAGTATGGAAATTGTGCTCGGAGCAACGCCACCTGGCGATTCCCTAAGAAAGGTCATTATAGAGACGGCGGCGACAAATTTACGTTATCTGATTGACAAGGACTGGTTCGTAGCGATGCTAGAGGGCCAGGGGGAGTTAGCTGTGGAACTGCTGAAGGGAATGCTCGCGCTGGGGATGGATACTCCGACTGCAACTTCTGGAGAGCAGTTAACAAATCCCATAAAAAAGCGGCGCCGGAACATGGAATATACTCCAAGTCCTACGATTAGAGCAACGTATGCATACTTGAGTAGTTGAAGTACGGGAAAAGAGGTGTTGGGGTGGAAGGAAAGATCAATATCAACAGACAAGTGCCAGACAAGCATTACTCGAGATTACGTAGCCTTGAGCGCTGAAGACCTGCCTTCTTGCGCTTGTATTTAGCGTAAGGAAATCCAATCCTGTTAATGAACAGTTTGTTGGAAGGAGGCCAATTGAACATGTTGTGATTCTATCACGTGACATCTCCGTCATTGGTCAACCCCACATTTTCGGTTCCGTCCCCCGTGGCTTGTGAGGATGCAGGATCAATTTGTCCCTCGGCTCCCAAGCCCCAGACTCCGAACCGCGAATCTCAGTCCCCACTACCATAGCTGACGCCGTGGCCCGAGAGACGTTTACCCCAATAATTCTTTGAACCATTATACAACTCGTTGCGACTTCAGCGTTCAGTCATTCGAAGCTTATTCTGTATATATTTCGTCATATATTTGGCTCCTCCAGTCTCAGGGCCACTCAATTACCTCGGGCACATGCTGAGTCGGAGATGAGACTGCTAACTTAACGCGCAAACTACAACACTTCATACCCCTTGCTTGCACGGCGCCGACAACTCTCCAAGATGACGGCTATCATTCAGCATACTCCGATAGCGAACAGACGCAAGCGCAAGAGAAGACGTCGCCAGGACAAGTCTGCGGTATTCGCCAGACTGGTGCTTGATGAGCATGTCCGAGGGGATGTGGGGATTGTGTCGGAAGACCTCTATAACGAGCTCTTTCCCTCTCAGGATCAGCGTAAGTAGTTACACCAAATACGAGTTGTTCGGGCGGCTAACAATTCTCTGAAGAAGATGAAACAAATGGCGATGGACCAGCCAGCATACCCGACCTTGCACACATTGCGATATCCCCGAAAGCCCCCTTCGCATCTGTGGACGAAATTAGCTGGACAGTTGTGCCCGTGCGACCATCGAGCGCCCTCGCGACGAACACAATCCAATTTGCGCCCAGCTCTGTCGCCCTGCAAGGCTTTGCCGAAGAGCTCCAGCGCACGACTCCGTCGAAACTGCTCAGTCACAGCCGCAGCGGAATCGAGATCTGGGCACTTGACGTGTTACCCCTGACATTGGACACCGTGTTCGTCACCCTCGAAGCTGGGCTGGCCAAGCGACTTGAAAATGGCGAGGGAACGTTCCATGGAGAACGCCCGCAGGCCAACGGCAACCATGCAAATGGAAAAAGCGCTGTGCCTGAAGACCGACTCTGCTCGGCAATTCGAGAGGCCCTGTCGCCATTGAAGATTGTGCACGCAGGTGACTTTTTCCCGCTTCCTCTGGCGCCGCATTCAATTACGCACGTTTTGCCCGCGCCAGCAAAGGTGACTCTATGTGAGCCAGTCGCACAGGGGATCTTGTCGCCAAATACACGCATCATTGTCACGCAGACAGGGCATCACACGAGGACCGTCAGAAAGGCGTCGAATATGTCCCTGAGGCGCGTTCTAGATCAGGTAACTGAAGTAGATGAGGATACGTCGAATGAGCAGTTCTTTTCGGCCGCCGAAGACCGCTACAAGACAGATGCAGCTCCTGAAGATGACTCGATGACCGAGACTGAGGCCGAAGATCAAGACGACGACGATCTGGACAATCTGTCTGACGATTCTATGGATGAGATGATTTCACTACAAGCTCCTATGCTTCCATCTTCAAACATAAGCGGCATGGCTACTCCTCTCGGACCTGGCCGCAGAACGAACGGCGTTGCGACTCCTGGCTCAGTGTTCTCAAATTACACCGCGACAACAGCACGAGCTGGTGGCCAGCGAGGCAGACTGTTCAAAGCTCAGGGCCTAATGAACCCTCTTCCTGAAGAGTTGCTCCGCCCTGCTCCTCCAGCGGACGATGACGACGAAGCACGCATCTACGTTGACGTGAACTCGCTCACCAAGATCGGCTGCTTCTCAGGCGACTGGGTCCGCCTGGAGACTGCCTCTGAGCCGCCTGAGCAAGGCATGGGGGGCCTGTGGACACTGGGTAGCTTTGGAGAGGCGCAGGACGAGGACTTCATTTGGCGACCGGTCAAGGTTTACAGCTTGCCAGAGGGTTATTCGCACAGGGCTGTCACCAAGATACCCACCAGCAGAGGGTCGAAGAAGATGTCATTTTTCGACTCGCAGGTGTCTAAGCCCTCGAGCCCGACAGTCTACCTTTCGCCAGTACTGTTAGCCAATCTGGACAGCACGCCATATGTGCGTTTGTCGACATTGAAGCAGACCCAGACATTAGGGAAGGCCTCATTGCCTAAAATTACCAACAGCTCGCTGCCACCCGTTGCGCGCGAGGTCACCTTTGCAAAGATTGCCACGCCTTTGGCTACTGAGAAGACTCTTCAGACTGCGGCTATTAGCGGCCTGAAGCGACACTTTACCCAGAGAGCGAGGGTTGTCAAGACAGGAGACATCGTCGGCGTCCCAATCGACGAGGCGCTGGGAAGGACACTATTCCAGTCCTCGCCAGGCAAGGATGATGCGGTAACAGATGACATGCTAGCCAATCCCGATCAACAAGGAACTGCGTTGACGAAACCTACTGGGGTTATTTGGTTCAAGGTTAGCCACATCACTCACGCAAAACGCGAAGAGGTTGAAGATCCTGAAGACGAGGATATCTGGGGTGGCGTAGCAGCCATTGATTTCTCCCAGACGCAAATGGCTGCGTCCGGGACGGAGAAGAGCCGTTTACCACCAACAAAGGACAGCCCTTGGGAGCATTACTTCAAGCTGCGCGCTGTCTCTAAATCTAGCTCTGATGCTTTAGGCCCAGCTATGCCAGAGCCACAGCCTGAGCACATCACTCCGCTCCGGCGCCAACTACGAGAACTGGTTGCTGCGGCGACAAGCGCGAGGTCAATCCACCTGAAGCTCCCACCGCTTGCTATCCTGCTTGTGTCGACCCAAAGGAACATTGGTAAGGCAACTATTGCCAGTAGAGCATGTTCCGATATCGGCCTACATAGCTTCACCATCGACGCGTATGACATTGTCAGCGAAGGCGGAGCAGGAGGTGACGTTAAGACGGAAGGCTTCCTCAAAGCACGTGCGGATCGCGCCCTGACCTGCGGCGCCGAAAACACGGCGCTCGTAGTCCGCCATATCGAAGCCCTGACGGCTGAACGTATGATTGCAGCTCTGAAGGATGTCCTTGGCGACTCGCGCGTCATCATCGCTACTACAACGGAAGTAGACAAGGTCCCTGATGGAATCCGCAGCCTGTTCACACACGAGCTCGACATGAACGCCCCAGACGAGGGCGAGCGTGAGAGCATCCTGCGCAGCATCGTCGATGACCGCGGCGTGTCCCTCTCAACAGACGTCGACCTCGGCGGTGTAGCCGTCAAGACCGCCGCCCTTGTCGCTGGCGACCTAGTCGACGTCGTGGACCGTGCCCTGGTGGCACGCCACACTCGTCTCGAGAGCCTAGCTACCGAGGCCGCCTCTGCCGCCCTCCCTGTCTCCGTGCGTGACGTCCAACTCTCCGGCGGCCCATCGCGCAGCCTCACCAGCGCCGATTTCAACCACGCAGTTGAGCACGCGCGCCAGAACTTCGCCGACGCGATTGGCGCACCTAAGATCCCCAACGTCACGTGGGACGATGTCGGAGGTCTTGCGCACGTCAAGGACGCTGTCATGGAGACTATCCAGCTGCCGCTGGAGCGCCCTGAGCTGTTCGCTAAGGGAATGAAGAAGCGCTCTGGTATCCTCTTCTACGGTCCACCCGGTACGGGTAAGACGCTGCTGGCCAAGGCCATCGCGACTGAGTTCGCGCTCAACTTCTTCTCCGTCAAGGGCCCCGAGCTGCTCAACATGTACATCGGAGAGTCCGAGGCGAACGTGCGACGTGTGTTCCAGCGTGCTCGTGACGCCCGTCCCTGCGTTGTCTTCTTCGATGAGCTTGATTCCGTGGCGCCGAAGCGTGGTAACCAAGGTGATAGCGGTGGTGTCATGGATCGTATCGTGTCGCAACTGTTGGCCGAGCTGGATGGTATGAGCGATGGCGATGATGGCGGTGGTGGTGTGTTCGTCATCGGTGCGACGAATAGGCCAGATCTGTTGGATGCGGCGCTGCTCCGTCCAGGTCGCTTCGATAAGATGCTTTACCTTGGTGTGAGCGATACACACGACAAGCAGGCAACTATCATGGAGGCTCTGACCAGGAAGTACGTATCCCACATCTCCAGCCCCTTTTATCTGTGTTTCTTTTACCCCATACTAACCATATCACCAGATTCACCATGTCACCAACCCTCTCCCTCCCACGCATCGCTACTCGTCTTCCATTCACCTACACCGGTGCCGATTTCTACGCCCTCTGCTCCGACGCCATGCTCAAGGCCGTAACACGCCAAGCATCGGCCGTCGACGCACAGGTCAAAGCTCTCAATTCGCAGCGCGCACCCGACGACACGGTCACAACGGCGTATTTCTTCGATCACTACGCCCAGCCATCGGATGTGGCAGTGGTGGTCACGGAAGAAGATTTCATGGCTGCGCAGCAGGAACTTATTCCCAGTGTTAGTGCGAAGGAGTTGGAGCACTATACGAGGGTTCGTGCGCAGTTTGAGGCTGTTGGAGAGGGAAGCGCGGGTTCTGGAGGTGCAGATGCGAACGAGGTTAATGGGGTGGAGAAAAAGAAGGTTGTGGTGAATGGAAGGCCGAGGAGTAGCGGGAAGGGGAAGGGAAAGGGGAAGGCGAGGATGGAGGATGCGGATGAGGGGGCGGCTGTGGGCGGGTTTGGGAAGGCGGAGGATGACGAGGATTTGTATTAGTTGAAGGCCGTTGTGTCATGATGCGCATATATATGGGTTGAATTTTGGGATGTATTTATAGTAATCTTATTGGAGGTCTCTTATCTTTCTACTTGTACGGAATACAATGCCTCCACGCTTCCTAGACGTGATAGTTGCGCGTCTCGCGTCCCAATCAGAGATGAGCCCAATCAGCAGCACAATGGCCTGGAGGCTCTAAAGCGGACCATTATGTATAGTAAATATTGTTCATTGAGAATGCTGACAATCATGTCTCATCCATCAGGCAGGTATGTCTCGCAAACCTAGCCGCAGGTACTAGCCTAGAGTTTCCCGCTCATCGGTATACATCGCACCGACCCCGCGTGCATTCCAGATAGACCACCCGGGTATAATCTTTATATATATACATCGTGCCCCCCACGGGTGCCAACCCAGCACATTCCCCCCATCCCAGAATAGAAAATGCTCATTGCCCCTCCCTCCGTAAACACCCTAGACACCGCACTTCCCCTTCCTCGCCCCTCTCAACACAACATCGACTGCAGATGACCTCGCAATGTGACGCGCCACATCCCCATTCCCGGTTTCCCATCTCATCATCATTCCCCTCTCCACCACTCTCTTCCATCTCCTCGCCTCCATATTCCCTTCCACTCCCACCACACCGCCTAACACAAACACAACACACCCTCCCTCCACACCCATCACACGACCCAAATTCACCTCCCAGCAAATCTCCCTTCACCCGCGGCCGGCGCGCACATACCACACAGGGCGATAGGTCTAGTTTAACCTCTATCGCCACCCGGTTCTCCCCCGCCCATCCATTCTTTCCATCTTCCATCCCGTGCTCCGATAATGTATCGCGTTGCTGGTCCCATAGTCCCCAGCCCCCGTCACCCTCGCGCCGTCTCCAGCTATCTCCATCGCAGCGGACCCGTTTTATACTCCCAGTCCGCAGTAGGCGTGGCTTCAGTATACTCCTCCCTTCCCCTGTTGTCATGTGTGGAGAGCCTGCATCGTCGCGCTTGCGTTTCATTGCGTGTGGGGGTGGAGGAGATGTGAGCCGTGTCGGCATTGTCGTGGTGGTTTATGCGAGTTCGTGGATTCCTAGTAGGCGTTCAGTCTAGCTTGGTCACTGACTGACAGTGATGCTGTCTTGTGGACTGAGTTCTGGATGTGTGTCTGTCGATGTGTATCCCTTGTCGCGCCCCTTACTTGGTGTTTGTGTTGATAGGCACCCGGTATTCCGCCTTCGTCTCGAGGTAAGCGTCAAGCGACCTATCCCTTAACTCTTCGAGCTACTTCTCAGATTCTGTAGAAGCTTAGAGCAAGCACACCTTTCGAGTCGTGTATTCGGAGTTGTGAGAGTCTGAGCGAGTATCGAGCGTCCGTAAAAGTTTGTCTCCAGTCCTCGCCTCGCGCTTTCTTCCCCCTTATCTTGAGAAGCCAAAGCCAAGCTGAGAACAGGCTTTCATCTCTATCGCTCGTCGCCAAAAGCGTAGTGGCGACAGGAGGCCCAAGAATAGCGAACAATTGACTGCTTGGTTGAGATGGGGGTGGTTGGAGGTGATGGGGGTGTTTGCGTCGTTTGTTTTAGCCTGAGCGACCCTGGCGGCTGGACCCGGCGCAAGGGGGCGTTAAGCGGGCCGTGCACAGGCCGATCAGGAGAGTGGCGCTCGAGGGCTCCATTGATTAAGTGCAGGCTATTATAACCTCACAAAATATCGGACAGGCACGAAAATCATATTAACTTACCTTTGGTTACCAATTTTAACCTTATCCTACTTCTACGCCCGTAATCCTTTTATATTTGTATCAGGCTTCTTACACATTTATTTCGATATTATTTACCCCGCAGAAGCGCATCCATCCAAAATGTCTATCAAGGACACATTTCCGAAGGCGTCCTGCGAATTATTTGCGTACCATAGTTCCGTGGTAATAAGGATACACAAACCATGGAGTGGTTCACTCTTATGAATGACTCCATGTGTAAGTATAAAGACTCCGGCAGATACGCTGAAGGGTCATGGGGCAGTACAAGTAATTGTAATAATTAATTATTTCTTATTATAAAATTTTGAATAAATCAAAATAAATCAACATAACCTCGAATACTCTGACAAAGCTAGTATTACGCACGGCATATTTGGACGAGTCCAACAAACTATGGTCGATTGGATTGGAAAACCTAAAGCGTTGGGTGACACAGTATTTTGTCCATCTCGACCGAATTGTTACGAGCAAAAGCGACGGCTCAGTCAATGACGAGCTGGGGCGGCGATTCATCATCGAGGAAGTCGATGTAGACTCTGAAAAGCTAAACATCCCGGACCTCGAAAAGGCCAGCCAGGACGACATCAAGGCGCTCACCAATGTATTTGATTCTTGGCTTCTCAATGCCGTCGGTGATGTCGACGGAGGTGCTGAACTCAACATCCAAAATAGCGCTAGGTTCTGCGACTTCCTAGTCATCGACGAGGGCGCACCCCGCTCTCTTGTGGACCTTTCGAAGGAGACACCACCGTTGACACTAGTATCCCGTGAGGAAAGACGTGTAAGCCAGCCCTCCTGTTCTTCGCAGGGAGAAATAAAACGTATCTGCACAGGCTCGGATTAATCAATATGGCGATTCACAGGCTGTAAAGCGATTTCAGGGTGTTCAGAAGGGTGATAACTATTACGGATGGATGAGAATGTGGACTGAAGACACCCCAAATGCATGGTTTGGGAGGACTGGGAAGAGTGGTAAGTATAACTACGCCTTTGAAAGCACGGAAATCCCCCGAGGATCTGGGAAGCTATGGTATTTTAGCGATTTAAGATCGGTATGAACAGCAATATGAGAGTAGAGGACCCTCCTTACAAGAAAATGTTTTAGATAGGAAAGACAAGGTGGAGGGAGGGTTCGTCTCTTGGCAGTGCACCCACGTACGCCAAGGGTATCGTCAATGGTATTTTTCTCCTTGGTCTTGGCATGGCTTCAGAGATCGACTAATGTTGCTGGCGGGCGCGAGTTGCCACGGTACTATGTGTCGTCGGATGGCTTGCTCGAAAGCTTATACCGACTACTCTTTCCAGATAATTGCGGGAGTGCGCCGACCGGAGCCATTGCTTGCGATAACTGTTCAGGGCCGTACTAGTCACCCATAGTCCATAGTCCGCTTGGCACTGTCAACGATACTGATGCCTCTTGCGCTTCATGGGCGATAGATACTTGGAAGGCCGTTTTGACAGCGTTTCCGTCGCTTGCGCGGATTATCACGCCGATATTGCAGCTCTTGCTCGACTTGGTGGTTGTATCTGGAGTGGATGGAACCAGACCTGTCTTCAGGGCCCGAGATGACTGCGGCGAAACTATTGACGACCAAAATTTCTACTATGGAAGACATGCCCCAAAACGGGTTATACTATTCTGCTGAGTAGAACAGTCTCCAACTACGACTCCTTTATCAAGTCGCAACTTGAATGCACCCTCACCCAGTGGGGCCAAAGCGGCCAGAACACCACGGCGGCGACTGACTCGCCCAAGGACCTTCCAGGCCCCTCGGTCTTCTGCCAAACTAGCAAGATTCTCATATATTCCTGCGACTCGATAGCGCAATTTCATAGCCTCGTCTCTGCCTTGTTCTACTCTGAGCATCCAGACTCAATATACGACTGAAACCCCGTCAAAGCGGGCACCTCGCTGTGTCTTATGTGTCTTGACCTAGGCCGCCAAACTCACCGGCACCTGCTTTACGACACAATGGCGCGGCCAATACTCTCGTCTCTATCCACAGAAACATCCAAAGGCACTGTGCAATCGTTTAGTTGACTGCGACTGCACGAATTTCGAAACCGCTAAAGACGCAGCCTTCGGCCAGCCCATCTGCCTCGCGCCGCCGCAACGCGAGCCCGCCCCCAACGAGGCGGTACCGGCTGACACGACGATCCCTACAGATGCAGCAGGGTACAGCCACTATACGCCCGATCCTCCGGTGTCCGCGACGGTCGGGACAGGGAAAACCGAGAATTGTGGACCATGGCCAGCGGCTGCAGCAGGGAAGACGTGCAGCACCATTGCATTTCCCAGCGGAGCAACGATCACGATCTCTCTAGAGGTTAACCTCACGCTTGGGACGGTGATCTCTGACTGGACTGGGAGATTTGGGGGGAAGGGGGATGCCTGGCGTGCGTTTCCGTTTGGGGTTTGGGATGGATGTCTAGGGGGTAATTCTGTACGTACATGGGGTGAGATTTTGTTGGATCCAACACTCGTATATGCTGCGCTATTGGTTCTTGGGAGGTTTTTTTTTTCTTTTCTTCTTTCCTTCCTTTCCTTCTCTGCATGAATATAGAACTTTTTTCGCCATGGGGGTTGGTTGCAGCCTGACACTCTCCCCATGACAGGTTCCAGTTTGATATGCAGCTTAGACACTACCGCGGGGAGGATTGCATCTGTTAGATCTACAGATTGGAGGCAGATCGAGATATTGAGGCTCGCAGTGACATGCTATGCCTTGGGGCCTTGTGGGCTTTCTTTCTCTATCGTCAATTGCAAACGCTCTATTACGTATACAGAAGCCTGATACTCCCGCCGTGGCAAGCTTAATTTGTGCGGCTTAAACGGAACGGCAGATTAGAGGCATACCAAGAGTTGCAGTGACATGCTGTGTCTTGGGGCCATGGGGGCATTCATCGCCTCTAACGTAAATGTAAATCCGCGTGTTATGTGCGGGACGAACTGATATTCGCTCTGCACATGCTGGATTGCTCTATGCAGCTTAGAACGGTGTCGCCGGTGGCGCTTGGTCTATTAGTTTTTCACATTAGATGCAGACTAGAAGTCGATCTATTGGCGTATCAGGGAATGGACGTGGAACGGCGTGGATCAGAGATTATTCTAGCCCATAATTATATATTCTTTTAGAGGGGAATTCATCGAAATGTCGTGGGGTCATGCTGTGTCTAGGTAAGATGGGGGTTGATTCATGCCGCTCGTTGGTTTCAGCTCATTCGACCCTTCGCGCACGTGTTGGCATTGCCAGGCACAGGGGGCGTGGGGTAGTTGGTGCTAGTTGCAGCTAGTGCCGATAACAGTGCATGGGAGTTGTCGCTTAGTGTCGCTTAGTGTCTATAAATGCGTACTAGTGTCTGTTAGTGCGTGTTAGTGCCCATTGCGGCCCTGATCTCCTCTTCTGACTGGACTAGCTCAATATGCCAAGATCCCTGCCAAGCTCCCGTCCTCGCATTATTCCCCTTTCTAGAAGGTTTGCCCAGACTTTCCCCCCAGGGTACTGATGCGTACAGATGGGTACGGATATACTTAGCACGCCCGTATCCCGTCTGTCAAACCCCACGTGGGTTCATCCTCTGTTCTAAGACGTCCATACTCACAATGAGCTGAGATGGATTGTTTCCTTCTTCCCACCATCCGCTCCTCGCCCTGGCCAGGCTTTTCGCGTCTGAATGCCTGGTCAGGAGCGAAGAAACGTGCTCTACATTTCACAGCCTACTACCGTTCAAGGGTATATATTACAGATGTTCGCCCTCTTTCTGTTAAACGTTGAACAATAACCATACCGCCAAGTCTCCAGTTAAGCCGCCAAGATGGTGATGACCGAGTATACCTACGTTTTTGCCTTTGGCACAATGTTTGCGCTTCTCGAAGCGTTCAACAATGGTGCAAGTAAGTTGCATCCCCTCCTATTCGCGTGCTATTTGTTATTCCGCGTTATTCAATGAGCTGACAATTTGGTAATAGACGATGTGGCTAACGCCTGGGCGACCTCCGTCTCCTCGCGCTCCGTCACCTATCGACAGGCCATGCTTCTGTGCTTGGTCTTCGAGATCACTGGTGCCATGGCTGTGGGTGCTCGTACCGCCTCCACCATTAAGAACGGAATGTTAGTAAACAACTATACCAATTGGCCCCTAGAGAGAATATTGACTAATGGACATCGAACAGTATCCCAGTTGACGCATTCCACGGCAACGCTGGTGTCCAGTTGTTGGCTTTCGCCTGCGCCTCCGCCGGTGCTGCTATCTGGGTGATGTGGTGTACTCGCAACTCTGCCCACGTTTCCTCGACATACTCTCTGGTCTCCTCCATCGCTGGTGTCGGTGTTGCCGCTGTCGGTGCCAACAACGTCGAGTGGGGCTGGAGCAAGGGATCCGGTCTCGGTGCCATCTTTGCTGGTCTTTGCATGGCTCCTATCGCATCCGGAGGCTTTGCATCCGTCATTTTCATGCTCATTAAGTTGACTGTTCACGCTCGCAAGGAGCCTGTCAGATGGGCCGTCTTCACCTCCCCCTTCTTCTTCCTCATCGCCGGTACCATTTGCACGCTGTCCGTCGTCTACAAGGGATCCCCCAACCTCGGTCTCGACAAGAAGCCTGCCTGGTACATCGTTGCTGTTACTCTCGGTGTTGGCTTTGGACTGTTCCTCCTTTCCGCCCTGTTCTTCGTCCCATACGTCCACTGCAAGGTCATCAAGAAGGATTACACCCTCAAGATCACCGATATCTGGAAGGGACCAGCTCTGTTCCAGCGCGTGCCACCTTCTGATGCCACCCACGCTCGCGTCCCCAACTACGCCGTCGTCCAGCACGATGAGGATGACACTGGAGACCTTGTCATTCCTGGCAAGGAGGAGCCAACCAAGGGTCTCGATGTCATTGAGACGACACCTGCTGGCAGTGAGAATGACGTCCAAAACGAGAAGTCACAGCCCGCCCCTAAGACCCTCGCCCAGCTCGAAGACGAGACTGCCGGTGCCAACTCCCAAGCTCAATACCGCCTGCTTCTCGCACGTGCCGAGGCAAAGCACCACGCATCTCTCCGTGAGAAGAGGGGACCTATCGGATGGGCTATGCGCGTTCTGCACAACCACCCCATGGGCAGTGGTGAGATCTACGAGCGTCACAACCTGAAGGCCTTCTTCGTCCGCCTCCCTGCACACATCGTCTGCGGTCTCCTCTACGGTGTCTACTACGATATCCACAGCTCCCAGATCGGTATTCTCGGTACTCCCGAGGGTCGCCGCATGGCCGTTGTCTACGATCACGTAAGTAGAAAGAGTTCCCCAATAATCTCGTTGTGCATTCACTAACTCCCTAACCAGGCTACCAAATACGAGAACGAAGTCGAATACCTCTACTCCTTTGTCCAAATTATCACCGCCTGTACCGCATCTTTCGCCCACGGCGCCAACGATGTCGGAAACGCCGTCGGTGTCTGGGCTGGTATGTACGGAGCATGGCAATCCGGCCAGACTGTCAAGTCTAAGGAGGATGTTCCCCCGTGGCAAATCGCCGTCATGGCCCTCACCATCTGTATCGGTTTCATCACCTACGGTTACAACATCATGAAGGTCATGGGTAACAAGCTCACCTACCACTCCCCATCGCGTGGTTCGTCCATGGAAATGGGCGCCGCCATCACCACCCTCATCTTCTCCCAATACAAGCTCCCCGTCTCGACCTCCATGTGCATCACTGGTGCCACCGTCGGTGTCGGTCTTTGCAACGGTACCTTCAAGGCTGTCAACTGGCAGCGTGTGGGTCTTCTGTTCTTCTCCTGGATCGTGACGATCCCGATCGCGGGTCTGATTGGTGGTGGTCTTATGGCCCTTGCTTTGAACGCGCCATCTTACCATTAGAGGTGACGCGTGATGGACCTTTCCACTTGGGGGTCTTAGTTTTAATTTGGAAAGCTGGTGTGTGCTTTCACTCACAATTTATACTTTCCTATGTAACTTTATTTTTGATAGACACAATGAAGCTGGAATTGAGCGACGAAGTTAGAAGACAAATGATTTATATATACCCAGCTTGATTATAGTGAAAATTCATATATCTTGCCACAAATTAATATGTGTATACACTATTGCTATGATACCTGTGCAACTCTATTCTCATCTACATCGTTGTCATTATTGCAAACCTATGCCCCTTATCCGCTATAGCAAGCAGCCGAGCCACCCTCATCACCATGGCATAGTCTTGCCGTTGTACTGGTGCACACCAGGCGCATTCTCATACCCATCCACCTGAATCATATAAGTCGTCCCATTCTTCCCCTTGCCTCCACCGACGAGCGCCTCAATGAAGCCCTTCGCAGCCTGCTCAAGCGTAAGATCCGCAATATCTCCACCTCCCATAGCAGTCTTGACTGTCTATTTTCCCGTCAGTATACAACTAAGATAAAATGAGATCAAGATACTTACTCCGGGGTTTATGCCTGATACAACAAAGCCTTCGGATGCGAGTGCTAGGGCCCATTGGACGGTCAGGGCGTTCAATGCGGCTTTGGAGACTTTGTATGCTGGGAGCGGGAAGATGCCGAAGGGCTCAGCAAGGGATAGGGAACCCATTGTGCTGGCACTATAGGCCGGTTAGTGATTACTAGATTGGAAGGTTTGTGTCCCAATCTTACAGGTTGGCAATCTTCTTGGCCTGTCCCTTTCTCAACAGCGGGAGAAACTTGGTCGTCACAATGTGAGTGCCAGTCACATTGACGTTAAACTCCTCATTAAGATCCGTGCTATCAAGTAATTAGCCCAAACTCCATTATCTCGCAGGGAATACCCACTATTTCTCAGTCCACTCCGGAGCAAACCCGCCCACGCCGGCATTGTTAATAAGATAATCCAGACCCTTGTCTCCAAGCTGTCCCTCCACGGTCTTCACAGCGCTGTCGACGCTGGTCTGGTTGGTGGTGTCCATTTCGACAAATACTACTCTGCCAGCTGATTTGTCGGCGAGAGCTTTGAGCTCTGCTGTCTGAGATCGCGCAGTTGCGAAGACGATGGATACATCGGATTTGGCTGATTCGGCAAGGTGGGAAACGAGACCGAGGCCAATGCCGCGCGAGGCGCCGGTGATGAGATATGAAGCCATTTGATTGCTGTTTGCTGCAATGTGTAGATTCGAAATAAAGAGATAGACGAGTTGGATCAGATAGTATGTTGTGGAATTGAAGATGTATTTAGAGATTCTTTGGACGGATTTATGAGGAAGTTATAAACAATCCATTCTCATTCCACTCCCTTCCACAACCTCAATTGGAGATACTGACTGACCAACTACTCTGCCCTATGACGATACCCACCCCACGCTAGCATTACTCTCCCGTCCGCATAATAAGCTTATGTATGCGCTTTGTAATCACCCCCTATGAAGCATCCTCCAGATCCCCGACGCGATGGACGAAATAAATATCACACAACTACTATCCAGCAGTGGTTGAGATATAAGCCGGAAGTCCGGTTTAGCGTCACAGTACGTACCTGTGGCTGGTGTCAGCCCTGTCGCATCGCTAGAAATGACCGGGGTCGTAGCGCCCGCCAACATGGTACTCCGGTGGATCCAGGAACGGAAGCTAGGGTCTTTTTTATACGAACGTGCTTGCTTGCACCGTCTTTCATACGGGGTATTTCGTTCAGATATGGGGATTACTTAGCTGTTGTGTGGATTTACTAGGGAGGATTGGCGGTTGTGAAATTGATGACATATCGTGCGTTGACTCCTTCCGCCGTTCGGAGAGACGGTGCGGCGGAGTTATGTATTGTAAGCAGTTTGCTGTTTCCTCAAGTGTTAAAATATACACCTCGTTGTATATAACAAAGTTCATATTCATTCACAATGTTATCTCTTATTATCTACTATCTTTTTTACACCCATCTTAACTTCATCATCTGAGAGCGCTCTCGGTTTCTTCTTCACCATGAGCGATCTCTTCCGCGAGACTGCCGCCGGGCAAATCATCCGCTTCATTTCTCGACGAAAACTCCTTCCATACCCAGAGGAGCTTCCAGGTTTCCAATTCCAATATCCGGCACCACAGAGCTTAGAGAAGGCAGTATTGGAGACAGAAAAGGTGTCGATTGATGCTGCGAATATACCCGATGATCTCGAGAAGGCAAAGCTGGAGAGCGATTCCTCATCCGCTTCCGATCCTCCGACGCCCAAAAATGAGTTCATCTTGGTAGATTGGTACTCGGCAGGTTTGTGACTTGGGTTTATCTCGATTATTGGGCGTATTGCTAATGGATGCGTGAAGACGATCCAGCGAATCCCCAGAACTGGAGCACGAAGAAAAAGGTCCTGGTTGCATTCGAGATTTGGTACGACAACCTTACCTCGTCACAACATACAGTCTACTTACAATCATCTAGTTTGTATACGTTTACTATCTATATTGGTTCTGCGATCTATGCCCCGAGTATAACGGGGGTTATGGAAGACTTCGATGTCTCCGAAGTGGTAGCATCTCTCGGACTTGCTCTTTACGTTATGAGTTGTTAGTATTTTGATTCCAAAGGCGTATCACTAGCTAATATGAGATGCATAGATGGTCTTGGAGCACTACTGTGGTCCCCATTGAGCGAGTAAGTAAAGCCCTTTATTTGACAACGCAGTTGCAGCAACTAACATTTTGTAGAATTCCGGTTCTGGGACGAAACTCGATTTACATCGTCACATTTTTCATCTTTGTCATACTATTGATCCCAACAGCCCTGGCTGAGAATATCGGAGGACTACTGGTTCTACGTTTCCTTCTCGGTTGGTTTGGTGAGTCTACCCCTATAATACAATACATCAAAGCACATCTAACAACAACCCAGGCTCCCCCTGTCTCGCAACAGGTGCAGCCGGCTTCTCAGATATGTTCGATTTTTTGAAGCTGCCATATTGTCTCGCGCTATGGGCGTGTTCAGGTTCGTCCCCTCCCTCCCCCAACAAACCACCACCTCCTAACATCCCCCAGGAACCATGGCCCCATCAATGGGACCCATCGTAGCCGGCTTCTCCGTCCCCATCAAAGGCTGGCGCTGGTCCCTCTGGGAAAACCTCTGGCTCTCCGCCCCCGTCTTCATCTTCTTATTCATGCTCCTCCCCGAGACCTCCTCTGATAACATCCTCCTCCGCCGCGCCGTGCGCCTCCGCCGCGTCACTGGAAATGCGAATATACGCTCCCAATCCGAGATAACACAGCAGCACATGTCGGCACGCGAAATGGCGTTTGACGCCCTCATCAAGCCGTGGGAGATGAATATCCTCGACCCTGCCGTTTTGTTCACAACGCTATATGCGTCGTTGTGCTACGCCATCTTTTATACCTTCTTTGAAGCCTTCCCCCTTGTCTTCCCTGTCATGTATGACTTCAGCTCGGGCGAGTCAGGACTCGCATTCCTTTCCATCACCATTGGTGTCGTTCTCACGATCCCAGTGTGCCTGCTTCACTACGCATATTACGTCGAGCCTGGGCTGAAGAAGAATGGTGCCCCTGAGCCAGAGGTCTGGTTGAAGCCAGGGTTAATAGGGAATATCCTCGTGCCAATTGGGCTTTTTATTTTCGGTTCGTACCATCTACTCCTCGAGACAAGTTTCCATATAAGAAGTACAAAACTAACCAATTTTGGGGGGATATAGCTTGGACAGCCCGTTCCTCAACCCACTGGATAGCACCCATTATCGGCGTCGCTCTCTCCCAATCCGGGTCATACATCATCCTCAACGTCCTCTTCACCTACATCCCCAACATCTACCCCAAGTACGCCGCCTCCCTCTTTGCCGCCAACGACGCCGCGCGGAGTACTCTCGCCGGCGCAGCAATTCTGTTCGGGCGCCCGCTATTCGTCGGTCTCGGTGTTGCTGGCGGTGTCAGTCTCTTAGCTGGCCTCGCAGTGCTTTGCTCGGTTGGATTCTATGCTCTTTATCATTTTGGAGGGAGTATGAGAAGGAGAAGTCGCTTTGCTGTTGCGTAATAGTGTCGTTGCACGAGTACCATTTGTGGCGACGTTTGAGATTGAAGGTATGGAATTGCAGGCTTGCTAATGTTAGAGCGGGGTAGGTGTATGAGTGTCTGGAGTTGGATGGTTAGATGTGCTGGTTCTTTCTCATATATTGGCGCATTTGCGTAGATAGATTCCCCTTATTTTCACATAAACCCGGGTTAGAAAGCTATTTTTTAATATAATAATAAACCACTTGTTCTCGCCCCCTACTCAGGCAGCGTATTATCTCAGGATTAAGCAGTACATTTGTTGGGTATGCGAATTTTACCTTTCACGGATATAGCCACAATGAGAATGGGCGAAAACAAAAGCACATCTTCCTTCCCAGTTACCGTAACTATCTTCTACAGCTTTTCCCAGACCATCACTATCTCCTACTATTCCTCATCACCCACCTTCACGTGATAACGCGTTCGAATCCCCTCTTCACATGTCCCCACCCCTATTGACTCCATAACGACCCGCATCCCCTCATAGGGGGTGCCGCATTACGTTGAATTGCGTCCTCCTCCAGCTCACTCCACCCCCGGACCCATAGTTATGCCGTTAGGAGGGTATCCAACAATGCAGGTGTCAAGAATGGGCTATGTGGCGTGGAGAACGGCCCATGGGCCGTGTGTGGAGAGGGTGTTCGTTGGCGCCACAGCTCTGCGTTGGATAAGGGGCCACACCCTCCTGCTCGACGACAGAGACGGGAAATGGGTGAGCGGTGAGAGGACATCCAGGTGTTTCGAGGTCTCTACTCAGTTGCGCTGTGGGTGTGCTGGTTATAGATAGCGATGCGACGCCCATGTGGCGAGCTGGACGTACGCGAAGGGATGGAGGCTTGATTCGCTGTGGGTGGGGAGCGATGGGGGGTCTCGAATCGTGTCGTGCAGATGCAGTACCGCTACAGTGCCGCTACGGCGCTACCTAGCTGGGGTGCTATGCGGGACGATCGATAAGGGAGGGAGAGAGGGGTGGGTGGGTAGCCAATAAGTGGGTGCATGGAAGTGCATATCAGGGATTGAAGAGGAATTGATATCGCTGATGCTGACGGAGGGGTAGCTATAATAGAGGGGAGCTCGGATAAGCATGGAAGGCATTACCTCATTGCTTTGGAGCTGTAGAGGTACAGTGAGCTATACGAGGTTGGGATCGACTGATCGAGGTCTTTCCATGCCAGCTGTCCTTGGTGGTTTCGAATTCCAATGATACTCCTCTTCCTCCCTCGTCGTCAGCATCGTGCGTTTCATTTCCCGGTCTCCGCACGCATACAGCATCACCGACGTCAATAATCACACAACGCAACGCAATCGCCCGCCATCCTAAGCCGTTAGCACGTGTTATTAAGTCCCTCCCCGGTCCCTTGACCCCTAGCACACCCTTCTTTCTAGCCGCCCTACAAGGCACACACACTCGCCGCGGAGAATCGCCGATCCGCGTCCCTCCCGAGCAGACATTGCTATATTTCCGACAGGATATAGTAATACGCGCCGGGATAATCTCTCTCACACACACACGCAGAAGATAGAGTGGCCGCCCTGTTTCCCGTTCCCCGAATAGATGTTCTAGACCGTAGCGCACGATGGAGGGTTGATAGGTTGCGCTGGGATCGGGTGGATGGTAGGGATGGGAAATTTCTAGGATAACATGGATATGGGCGCGGCGATGGATGGGATAGGGAAAGAGGAACAGGGCAGGGGAGGGCTGTTAGAGTGCGGGCAGTAGCGCGGGCAATCGATCGGCGGGCGGGCTTCGATCATTGTTGGTGGTTCTTGGCAAGCTAGGAATGATTGTTGTGAGAGCCAACTTGACTTCATTAGACAATTAACATTGTAGCGTTCCATCGTAGTCTGATAGCTCAGCTTTCCTCCATGAAAGACAGTAACCGACGATCCGCGAGAACTCCATACAACGGCTAACCATCCCGCCGCCATGACGCCTCAAAATATGATTAGCAGATATGAACTTCTACCTCACCTCTGAACACAAACCACAGAAGATAGAAAGTCTTGCAATATTGGAATATTAGTATCGTGATTTGATCTGTAAGGGTATGGAATATTTACCCACGTATCGTAAGGAGGGTATATCTCATGATGGGCTACGTATATGGTCCAGTTGAGCGTCTTGATTATAATTTACCTAATTCTGAAATTATCAAATTTACTGCTATTATTTTCGGGGATTAAAGAAACGAATATATAGTATAGCAATGCAAAGAATTTTACTAATGCAATACCAAAGACTCAAAATGCTCAAATGCTCATTGAACACTACGATAAATAAATGTCCAAGCCTTGGATCAGGATATAGCTTCATTTTATCATTCAGCTGAAATGTGATACAGTGCTACAAGAACTCCAAAAGCCCTCCCCCATCACAAGAAAACAAAGCAATTTGGCGCAGCGGAAGCGCGCCGGGCTCATAACCCGGAGGTCGCATGATCGAAACATGCAATTGCTAATTCTTTTGTTTTTTATTTTTTATTTTTCCCATTTTATTTTTTCGTTGGCTCTTGTTCCGTCCATTTTAGATTGGCGGGCGCCGAGACCCAAGAATGCGCATCGAATCGAGAATGAACCGTTCGCGCTGGTGTTCGCGCCGCGTACACCACATCTATCAAAATAGGCCCCGACATCCCGCCCGCCGCACTACCACAGGTGACAAACGCGCCGTTCACGTCGCGTCTCTACTCTACCCCGGGGGCCCGGGTTCCGGGGGTGCTGTGGCTGGGCGCTGGTTCCAGCGCTGTCTACACAATGTCTCAGTCACTAACACACTCTAGAGCGCGCCGGATGCGGGGCGCGGGGGTATGGGATGGAATGCGGGTGGCTCTGTTCGCATCGCGGGTGGTACAGTACAATACAATACAGGTGACGGGAGACTTAGGAAGGGTGGCGAAACGGGCGACAAGGAAAGGGAGGGATCGGGATCGGGAGTGCCTTTGCTTGTTTCTGTTGCAGCAGGACAACATGGGGCGAGGCGCGTGTGTCCGAGGTTGGGCAGATGCCATGTCCGGTGCCGATTTCCACATGCTGATTCCTTATGCCCAAAATCCAACACATCCCATGTTATGTTCACCTCGTGCCTTCGCCGCGCCGCGGCGCGCTCTCTTTTCACAAGTGAGAATTTCATCTCCGGTCGGCGGCGCAGGCTACGCGGTGGTATTCCTGGAAACGCGTACATGGAGTCGAGTCCGGGGGCGTGAGACAATACTGATAAGGCGAGACATTCCACGTGGATCTAACGGGTGTGCAGGACGCATTGGGTGTGCAGACCGATCCGAGCTCGCCACGGGGGGAAGGGCGAGACGCGGTCGGGTATGTAGTAGAGTACTTGCGCGGCGAGGAGGGAGATGAGGGAGTGCTGGTGTTGTCGCGGACGGGGTGCCGGAGTTGGATGGGCGTGCAGGGCGTGGCGCAACGGCTTTGGTTTGGTGGGAGGTGGGGGATAAGGGATGGGAGCAGTAGGGGCGTCGAAGGGAGCGTGTGCTCTCACCGGAAGCAGGCTGGGTGAAAGGTGTCCGCGGAGCCTGGTGCGATGGATGATGTGGTTTTGATAGGTGCTGTGCGACTGTTACGGCTACTGTAGACTCTGCAGCTGTGGCGCGCCGCCGTGTGTAGATGCGGAAGGAGGAGATGTGGTGGAGGGGTCGAACGTCAGAGGTCGCGATAACGAGCGCCGATCAGGTGCGAGGAGGGTGGTAAGGCGGAAGGTTGGATGGCCGGCGAAGGGCTGCTAACTTATCTCGAGGAGGCTCGGTCCGAGGGAGGACGAGGGGGGATACAGATTGTAGAGATACGTAGAGATAGGGGCAGGAGGGACGGGAGATATCGCAGTCGTTCTGGCCGGTCGGTCCTGACGGACATATGGTACTTTGAAGCCATGTAAGTACTGAGAGCTGTATCTCTACAAGCTGCAATTTTGATTGTTATGCATCGCCGACATATATCCCATACAACACATTTACACATCTTCATTTTGCGGATACCCCAACTCGAGCATCCCGCTCAACGTTGCGTGCTGACCCCCACCCTTCGCGTGGAGGTGTGCAAGCTGTCGCCATTGTTCCTGGATGCTGACCTGGATACCTTGACACTTTGACACACCTTGGGAGCTACGTACTTTGTACTCTATTGGGGTGTGCATGGATGGCTGGCTCTGGTTATCACACCATGGACAGCTGTGAGCGGATGCTTGGCTGTGCATCAGGATGAGCGGCCAGTAGGGGCCGATAGTGCAGCCCAGGTGCCCGGTTGCTTGATGGTTGATAGTTGGCGACCTGTATAGGCCACGCACGGCGTTCGAAGGTATGTATATGATGTAGTCTGTACGGCCCTGAATGTACAGCGCAGCGACCCTGTGTGCGAACTGCAGGATAAACCAAACTTACCTCCTGTACATATAACGTACTAAGTATGTTGTACGGGGTGCTGTATGCAGTTAAGCATGTATGTCAGACGCCGCATGCGACTCCCCACACCGGTTGCGCGACCCCAAGGCCACCAACGTAGCGACGTTGACATACGGAAGGCGTCAACTGACCTCCGTGCGCCTCTCTCGTTCGTAGTTACCATGGATGGGACGGAGAATAGGGACCTCAATCGAAACGTGTGAAAGTACCCCTACTCTTCGCCCAAATGTACCGCGGCAACCATTTTGAGCACGAGCAATCGCGGAAGGCACGGGTTTTTGTTCGCCTTCATCAATTGTCGGCTTCGCAGCGCTCGCTCGCTCGAAAATCTGCCGGGCAGAACCGCCACCCTGAAGGATTTCTTTCTTCCTCGGCGTTATAGACGGGTACAACGGGGCAGACGAGGGGGCTCGGCGGCGGTGGAATGCGGGATTAGGTATCGGATGGCCCTGGACGGCCCTTGATGTGGAGCGGGTGCGCATTGTTTTCTGTGGGGATGTGGTTGGGTTTTGTCTCTTTTTGCGCGGTTTTGCCACTGGAGATGGGGCTACCTGATCGACTCTCCTTGGTCTCCTTGGACGTCTTGGACTTCTTCGACGGCTGGACATGACTATTGAGGCTGTAAGTAATAATAGGTTAGCACTTTGGTTAGTGTTAGGTAAGTGAAGCTTGAGAGGTTCTTTGCTTTCCGTTCGAGACACTGCAATTGTGCATAGATTCGATGCATTGTATGCGTCGTTGTGCATCGTATGTAGAGCAGAGTAGAGTATACTGATGGATATTCTGGTATGTACTGTACATGCAAGAATATCGAACTTTGACTGTCCTGCCCTGACCTGAACTCGTCGACGGGAGAGGAACGGATGAATGAGATAGGCAGTGGTCGACAGTCCCCCTCTCCACACCATACGCCATCAACCCCGCTGATTGTCCCGATTGTCCTGATTGTCCTCGCTCTGAAGCCATTATGCCATTCTGATCCCACTGTTTTTGCCAGATATAGAAACATCTCCAGGCTCATGTTTTGCATGTTCTGCATGTTCTGGACTGCCCTGTTTTGTCTTCTGTCTCTTTTGTCTCTTCTGAATCTATCCTCCCGCTGTTTCGCCCGTATCTCCTGCATCCTGCCTATCCTGTCTCTCTCGTCTCTCTCGTCTCTCTTGTCTCTTGTCTCTTTCTTGTCTCTTGCTTCCTGCTTCCTGCTTCTTGTCTCTCCTGCATCTTCCTGCATATCAACTGCGCACGGCTCCTTATCCACGCTAAGAGGTTCGAGGCCAGAGCAGAAAATGGGAAAATGGAGAAAATGCATCGCTAGCCTGCACCCACTACTGTACGAAGTCACCGCTACCCACCGCTACCCACCACTACCCACCACTACTCAATCCACTGCCACTCACTCTGTCACTCCCATACAGACGCCCAAGCCCATAAAGTCCACACTACTGCAAAACTACGACTAGCCCTTACCCCGGCCGACAACCAAAGAGACATCCC